>JADBHU010000245.1:0-102525 GCA_017140155.1 Fusarium devonianum | reverse complement strand
TCCTTATCTGAAGCTTCTCGAACATGGCAGCGCCCGCCCAATCATGCCTCATCGCGGATGGTCGGTCCGGGAAATGTGGATTTGCTCCAAGGCGAAACGTTTTTTTTTTTTTCTGCTAACTTCATCCCAGTTACGAGCTGCATAAAATTCTTTTTTATGTCACCGCCCGACTTGCCGTGATTCTGCAACGTCATAGTGAAGAAAGTCCTTGCTAAGCATGTACGGACTTCTCCACGCGACGAGACGCTTACCAAGGAAACGGACCCCGCAGTGATAAGCGGCAGTTTCAGACACTTCAGTACCTGGCTATCAAACTTTGATCCGATAACAGCGGTCAAGCTCACATCTAGACTAATTGCCATTATACTTTCGCTTGTTGCAAGGCCTGATCAATCTCATCTCTCTTCAGTAACCCCGCTGTAATTTGCACAGGCTTCATCGTCTGCCGAAAAGAGCTATATTTCCTAGATGCATAATTGGAGTTCCATTTCCTCTGGAATTTTCCCACTCATTTATACAATCTTTGAGCGATTGCTACATCGTTTGAAAAGATGCTATGCGTTTAATAGATAGGTCATTTTGATTACTAGTTTCCCCATTTTGGTTCTCCGAGTTTCTTTCACCCTCTAGGCAGGTTTCCGCACCCCTTATCCGCCATCAATGAGGCACAGGCCTGCGCTAACAAAGCAGAGTCTTTCTCGGCAGGTCACTGGATAGTTACGGACAACAAATCAAGTGAAATTCCATCTTATTTGAATGCTTTTAAAAGATATTCGAGCTCTCTCATATCAATGGAAATCGGAGTGCTCAGCAAGGAGAACCTCGTGTGCTACCTCAATTTGAAAGCGCAAACCATTATTGCAATGGCCAAGTTCCAAACCGAGAAGTGAGTGGGGTTGGAATTTGGGGTAAGATAGACGACCGGTGAGCTTGTCCAGTTCTCGTATGAACTTTGTAAAGACTATCTTGACCGCAAACGACGATGACGTTAGCTGTATGATGGATAAATACAGTTCACATAAACTAATAGGCTGAAAAAGCTAAGAGAACATTCATAACGCAACCCATCAGCCGGACGAGCAGTGGAAGTTCGACAATCTGTCCATTCGGCACCACCAGCTGTGCCATCAGAGACCTGCGCCTCAGCACGCTGTACAATAACAATAACTAGACAGACACGTAAGTGAGCATGGCATGACAACGCTAGATTGGTCGCAGCCGTACTGAGAGCCAATGCACAACTGACCAGTGCAGACATGCGGTGCTGCGTTGCGTAATTCCTCCATTCACCATCTTGCACAGAAATATATGATAATGCATCACCTAAAATACATACCGCTGCAGATGTCAATCAGGGAGCCCTGACCAACTCAACAACTACGGTTCACCATATCCCCACCACTGCTGATGGAATATGCGGGTGCACCGTAATAGTTTACTGGCTGCAGGCCTTCAGTTCAACCTTCCTGTGCTGCCACGGCCGAGGAAAAGTCATCAATTGTGCACGTATACTGGAGCGTTGAACTAGACATACGAGAGGGTTTTGCGTGTGTTCACGTTATTTTATGGTCATGAATATCATCATATTAGTCTGTTGCCAGGCTTTCATGTGCAAGGTGGCTGTGATACCTAGGTACATCATTACAACAGACAAGATGTCGACAGCAAAGGACTGTGGCATCCTGCTCAAAACAACGAATTGGTACGGGGTATTGACAAAATATCGCCCAACAACTTCCAAGGCAATGTAAAACACGAACGGTCGGCAAGATGTGCTCCGCGGTAATAGTCCGTTCCTCAATAATAAACCACTAGATCGCCGATAACACCGCTAGATACCCAAACAGAAACAGGAATAAGAATGCGCTGCGTCATAGTCAGGACTAATGCTGCTTAGTCTCGGCGGTGGAGATGGCAGCATCCACAGCCTCCTGTAGATCAAGGTGGAAGAAGGGTCGGTTGAGGCCCTGAACCGCGACGAGGCGCGAGGAATCTCTAGATACAGAGTTCTCGGAAGCCTGACTATTGCTATAGTCATCAACAGCCTCTATATCCGCGTGAATAGGAGCAGTCTTTGACTTCTCGTCCAGGGCAGCAGCAGTGGCGGCGCTGTCAGAACCGCCTAGATCAGCAATGCTGAAAATAGCCTTCCATGAGCCAGTACTCTCTTCATTGCGAGGGGTACGGAAGCCGAAGCCGGCGGCTGCCAGAGCGCGCTTGGTCCATCGATTCTCAATATGAGCAAAATGCCAGTCAACAACCTCAGGAGCGGCAAATCTGTCCAGTTGATTTCGGACATCGATCAGGCCCTGAATAGAGGTAACGTCGACGTTGTTGACTGAGGAAAAGTCGAGGATGACAGCCTTGAGAATGGGACGATCATCGTTCTCTCTTTCTTTGATGTTGCGGGGCTCATTATCGTTCCAAGGACGGTCCTATGATTGTGGTTAGCTTCTCGTCGACGGATGATTGTTTGATATGGGAGAACTTACGCCCAGCTTGCCCAACAGGGTAGGGTTGGTTCTCCGGCACTCGGAGAAAATGGACTGGGTGAGATGGTTCAAGTAGCGGGCGGCATTGGGATAGTTGAAGCCCTCGGCGAAGCGATAAATGAAGACACCGGGGTAGGGGCTGCGAACCACGACCTTGGGGTTAGAGCCATCGACATGGTCGAGGGGCAAGAAGCCGGCTCGCGCAGAGCTCTCGCTATCATCGAGAGAAACCTCCTTGGCGATGGATCCGGGGCTGGACGTGCCGTCGTTGACATTGGCCTTCATGGTTCGGATGCGGACAACGCCGAGGAATCGTCCTCGGGTCTGGAAAAGTCGGAAGAAAATCACAGCGAAAGAGGCGGAAACCGTAGTGTAGATACCATTTTCGATCGAGCTGAAGATGGTAACCAAGACACCAGCGAAGAAAATAATGACTTCGATGGGGGATACGCGCCAAAACTGATACACAACCTTGGGTGGAGTGATGACATCGCCTACAGCGTGGATGATGACACCCGCAAGCGCAGCGTTGGGGATGTAGAAGAAGACGGCAGTCAAGGCGTAGAGCGCAAGCAGAACAATAATCGCAGTGATGACACCTGCAAAGGGAGTTCGGACACCAGCCTTGGACTTGATGGCGGTACGGGAAAAGGAACCGGTAGCGGGGTAAGCGCCGAGGAAGGGGCCAAGTAAGTTGCTGACACCGATGGCGACAAGCTCCTGGGAGGGGTTGATGACATAGTTGTTGACTCGGCCAAACGACTTGGAAATTGCAATGTGTTCGATCAGGACAACAATGACGGCGGCAGGTAACTCTGAGGCAAAGGCCTTGATAATGCTGGTGTTGATCTCAGGGACGGCGGCATGAGTGAAACCTGGGGCAGCAGGTTAGACGATAAAGGACTAGGCATGCGGGGGTAATGCAGGGACTTACCACTGGGGACATCTCCAAGAATGCTCACTCGGGGGTTATCCCTATGCTTCAGGTTCATGCCGGCGCTAATTGCGACGTAGAGCAAAATGACGAATACGGTTCGCAGGGTCGACATGAAAAAGTAAAGCTTGGCACGGTGAGGTTGACGCTTGGCCATGGTACCGCAGAAAATACGGATACCATACAGCATGACAAGCGTTGTCAGACCAAGAGCTGCGTCCAGCTTGGTACCACCAAGGTGCTTCAGAGTCTCGATGATAACCTTGTAGGTTGGTTGGCGTGTGTTGACACCCTTGATGCCCATGAGCTTGGGGACCTGGCCGGAAGCAATGTTGATTGCGGAGCCAGTCATGAAAGCGCAAATGGATGGGAGGGGGATGAGTTCGACGATCCAACCAAGGCGAGCAAGGCCAATAAAGGTAACAATGGCACCAACGACAACGGCGAGGGCTGAGGCGACAACATGTCCCTCCACGTTCGGGAGGGTGTCCTGGGCCTTGAGGACAACGTTGCCGGTGACCTGCGACATGACAGCGACGGGCTGGGGCACTGAGGTCAGCTGGGCTGTTTTGAACGGGGACGGGAATTGTGTCTGAAGGTTGCAGGCTTACCCCAATAGTGATGTCTTTTGACGTGGCAAAGAACCAATAGATGAGAACACCCATGAAGGAGGAGTACAACCCATACTGAACGGGGAGTTGAGCGAGCTGGGCGTAAGCCATGGACTGGGGAACGACTACAGCGCCGACAGTGGTGCCTGTATTCGGAAAGACGACATTAGCGACTGATTGTTTGGCTTGGGATTGACCGCGAGGCATTGACTTACCAGCAATGAAGTCACCGAGGAACCACACCCAGTTGTATTTGCCGATCCATGATAAGAACGGGAATAAGCTGTATAGATATGCGGCGACATCGCGGGCTGAAGGAATAACCTCTTCCAAAAATTCCCCAACGGTCGGCTCTTGCTCGACGTAGGGGTCAGCGTTGGTAATGGAAGGAGCTCGGTGCTCGAGCTCGTGGTGATCGGCGCCAATGAACTTTTCAAAGGCCGACTTGACCTTGGTGCCGGCGGGCGGCATGGCGAAAATCAGCAACAGCGAGGTGCAGTGACCAAAATTGAACGCTGAAGAAGGTGATGAGTTGAGCTTCCGAGGGCGGGAAGAAGAAGAGAGCGATCAGCAACGGCGAAGCGTCGCTATTTGAGTCGGAATGGAATGTCAAACGTGGAGTCGCTTGCACAAGATAGCGTTCTTCGGATTGTCGCTTCGGTCGGTCGGGCAGTGGCGCTACCTAGGGTTACCTCCGAGTTGGAGAGAAGTCGCAATAAATGGAAGAGTGACCGGTCGCAGAACAAGGTGAGACTGCAGGGTCTTGTGAGGGGATGCAAGCCGGTAAATGCTCACTCCAGAGCTGGATAATTGTTGGAAGGATGGGATATGGAAACTAGACAGAAGAGGCGAGGACGGGTTATAAATTTAAGTTTGGTCAAGAGCTGGCCACCGACAGCGGCGATCCGGATGGAGTCGACCCTTCTTCGGTCACTTCCCAGGTCCTCCATCAGCATCAGCCCTTTTTGGGTGCAACCCACGGCGCAGGAGCCACGAAGTTTCGGGACCGCGCTATGCTTCTGCGCAGCTTAATGGCCGAGATGGCCCAAGCCAAGACAAGGGATCAACGAACGCCAGGGCCTGGGGAGCGACATGGCTTGTGATGGGATCACGGATGACACCTTGCAGACGCCGCTGCTTGTAGAATGTACATCCCATGAGGACCAGATCGGTAGTCTTTCTGAAGTCTCGCTCCTTTAGCGCACCCCCCCAGCTCTTGTCCCGACGCTGAACGGCTGTAATCCAGTAGCTACTACCCATCTCAGGCTGCTGTACGGATAGTCGTCAACGTCTTGTCTCGAAATGCCCTGGTCGCGGAGAGAGCGGGAGGGCGTGGGAGGCTAGAGGCAAGCCAGGCGCCTTAGCTTCTTCCAAAAAGCGATGGGCCAGATTGCGTGCTGGCCAGGATCTGAGCATGCCATTGTCACCATGCCAAAACGTCTCCGCCGAAACCCACCCGCATTCGCGTCGTTGAGTGGGATAATCCTGAGCGTCACTGAGCGAAGCCATCAATTGCTGACCACGTCTTTTCAAAAGAATGATGTCCTGAAATTTATGCCGTTAAAAATGCCATATTTTGCTGTCTTGTGCTTTCGAACCATCCAAGCGGGCTTCTGTTCAGCAGAGATCGGTTTGGCAGAGTTTTTCCTCCTCGTCACAGCCAAGCTCTATGAGCATGAAATCCTTGCAAGATCGACCGCACGACGATATCATACCCGATTGCGCCATAGCTCTGGAGGCCAATGACAGCCCGAGATGTCTCTGGAGCGGATTCTCCAGCTACGCTTTGGCCCGTTTCGGCTTAGTATGGGCGGACCCTACGTGGAACGGCGCCGCGGGATAGAACGATGGGTTCTGGGCCAGAGAAGAGACCAAAAGCTGATTTGCCGAGGGCTGAAAGCATTGGATTAGAAACGCACAGCTAAAAACAGAGGGAGGTGAGAGAAAAGGGAGTGTGGTAATCGATGACATGAGGAATGGAGTTGAGTGGAGGGGGGCGAATGCTCGAACAGGGCAATTGCAAGGGCAAGGGGCACGCGGGGAGTTCAGATAGAGGGCTGCTTCCCTACCTTACTTACCGACCAGCGTTTTCTGCAATGCTCCTTCTCTCGGGGAGATCCAGTCTGCCCCTGTCTACAATGACGAGCGAAAGCCCAGGGCAGTTGCAATACTGCAAAAGGGCATCGTGCCTTAGGTTTCCAGATCGACGTTGGTCCCATACTCATCTCAATCCCGTCCATATCTACTAGTAGATTTTCCACCATCAATAATACGTGCCCATGGCCAAATTTGCATCACAATTGCCTCATCATGGACCGTTGCAACAACTCCCCGTACAATCTGTGCTAGGTACCTTAGCCTTACCTATTCAGGACTTTGTACCGCAATGGCCCCGCTTCCCCCAGAACCATGCATCACTCCTTGTGTGCACCGTTCGGAAACCCTCTTTTCTGCTCTTTACAGAAGCTCTACCGAATCCGCAAAGAACCCGATTTCTCCATCGCTACTTCTGGAACCCAGATTTGAAGCTCGTCCCGCCGGATCATCGCTCAAGCCGACGGGCCCCTGAGTTACCCTTCATGGGGAGTTAGTAATTAACGATCGTTGCGTGAGGAAAATGACACCATGCAAGGTAACTGGATATGAGGCTTCACCCTTGTATCTACTTTATGAACTCCCAGCATTACTGCCAGTCATATGCGACAGATGATTGCATCATTCACCCATGAGATAACAGTCGCGAACCCCTGGACAAGCACCGTATCCCTTGTGCAGTGCTGTTATGTCTCTACTGAATGCACACCAAGATTAGTTTCAGTATTTAGCTCCCCGAGGCTGAGTGCGCAGTCAAGTGCCGAATCTAGACTCCAATAAACCACAGCCAACATGCGGGATAAAAGCTGGCGTCAACAGCTTGCTTTGTCGAACTGCCGACCTTTCCATATCGTTGGTCTCGACCAGTCTTAGGCCTTTCCTCCAGCAACCTGAGAGCTCCTAACAAGGCGCGTCGATTCCGATAGTTGATGGTTGGGCGTGTCGCAATGCGCCTAGACTCACAGGGTAGATCTGACGCAATGGACCCTGACACATTGCTCTATCTTAGCGTGTCACGTCATGGCTATAGTCAAGCCTACTGCATGATGTTCGATCACCAAATGTGAGCCGAGTTACATTAGCCTCGTTCCAAAAGTGTTGCCGTCCAACATCGGAGCATCCGCAGCGCCATCCTCACGGGTCATCGCTCTCTCAAGCTGGAACGTCGGCCGTTTCCCCATCTTTCCTGATTAGGAACTTGAAATGGGACGTGTACCCTACTGCAGCCAGTGACATTCGCCTCTGCAGTCAGCCAGCACGCCATGAGACCGTTTGTGACATCCCACTTGCGCTGAGCTCTCTTGGGTACGCAAGCTGTGGGTAACCTTGATCATGAACTCCATGCTTGCGCTTGGTGAATGGAGCTGACAGGGAGCCCATGCTCCGGGCCGTCGGGGCTTGTCCGACGGTCCAGCTTGGCTCCGGGGGAAATGAAGTGGTCGAGAAGGCCCGGAAGCTAGATCTTGGCCAAACCGCCAAGTCACTTCTCCCATCCTCCGCGCTTGGAAGAGGACTCCGTGGCCACGCTTCGCTCTTGGGACGCCTCGATCGACTCCCGTCTTGGCCCTCAACCGTGTCTCACGTTTCCCGCTGCCTTGACCATCTTGGCAATGACTAGACGGGTGCCTCGAGAGATTTGGCCGGCAGGCCATTGGCCGACAGGCCATTGCCCTGAGAATCATCGCGAGCGGCAAATCTGTCAATGTCACGGCAGCAGTCGTGCATTCTGAGCGGAGTCGATAGTGCCGTTTTCCCACCTGAACTCTGAAAGAAACTGCTCTTAGCTCGCCTCCCTTGCAGCCAACGCGGCGCATTCGTTTCTTTTGCGATCTCTGTCTCGCCTGCTGCTAGGAGGGTAGGGGCGGAACCTGATGCCAAGCACGTCCAGGTCTACCCTTGTCGTATCCATAGCTAATAGATTCGGAGATGGTGTGGTCCCGCAGAGTATGCAGACGGTGGCGTCCTGGTCTGGGGTCCCGGCGCCGCTCAGCTCTGGCAAGTTATCTTTCGTAGGGGGATTTCGAGTTCGTTGGCCCGTTTGTACGGAGTACTTTGGTACTTGATTCCCTGGCGAGTCTCAAGTTCTTCCTTGCGCCTTAGGCCCTCGGCGGCGCACGTACTTAGCCGTTGTCTCTACCGGGAATGTGGTAATCACCGAAAAGCCACCGCTGCGCGCAAGCACGCCTTGCCCTTCATGTGAATCAAGAAGCTCTGTCTGTATGGCTCTCTCCCGCGGTTCTAGAGCCTTGGCGACACACCTTTGTCGGCATCCCGGCACAGAACCTTGTATGGCAGCCGATGTGACCACCGAGACAACCTTATGTTCATACGTGGAATTTGCTTAATCAATGTCCATCTCGGTGACAATCGGATCCACTCATTGATGGTCTCAGATTCCTCGAGGCTTGCGAGCTCTACATTCTCGCTATTAGCTCAGGTTCTCATTGGGCGCGAAACACGTCGGCGCCGTGGGCTGCACTCTGCAATCCGACGTGGGCATTTGCCCTAACTAACCCAGGGAGAGGTACTTGCGGATCAAACTTCAAGTCACGACCCGGACATGATAGTCCAGAGGGCTTGCCGGACTAGGCAGCAAAAGCCATGGGGTCTTGCGTTCTGGACAATTGCGTCGACGGCCATGGCGATGGTGCAAGATGGACAGGGAGTCCCCAGTGCCGCTGAGCCGATCCAGATCACCAATTCCATCGCAGCAATTGGCCTTCAGCAACCGTTCGAACATTCGCAATGACCAGGGATGCAGAGGGGGCTCTTGTCGTGTGCTGCACAAGCTGTCAGCCGAACAAGTTACCTCGTTAGCAGCGTTCATTAAGCTTATCCTGACCCACATACCATACATCCAGTACCAGACTGGTCATTTAATTGCCCCAGTCATTCAATCTGAGCCCTGCATCCATCGCGTGGTGCTGTACGTCGTGGCAAGATGTTGGTACAGCATGGGATGAAGTTGGGAGAAAAAGATAATTCACGCAGCGGCTAAACTTGCGTGTGCAAATGTTTCCAGCACTCTGATTCGATCAGATTGGGTCAGCTATTTCCAGGCGCCCATCTTTCCGGGATTTTCGGGGAGTTCAGGGGCAGGGCTTTGGTCTGCTTTCTCTTCGGGGAGTTGGTGATGCGCCTGTTCGGGGAGATGGATGGGGGACGGGGAGATGATCATCAAGGTCGCATCGCAATTGAACTTCTCGAAAGCTGGAGCCAAGACGCGACCGAATGGGTCAAATCGAAGTAGGTGTGCATCATAAACGTCACAGTCGGCCTGGCCTGACACCGAGGCGTTTGTGTGTGTGTATGGGTGGCGATGAGCCGCCACTCGGAGGGTCGGAATGATTATGGCACAGACGCGAGACTTACTCGTACAGCGAGCGAGGCTACTCAGAACCGTAAAACGAAGTATCATCATGTCTCTTGTCAGAAAGTACGAGATTGCCACCCTTCTCAAGAACACTCTTCAAGCATTGAGATCTTCTTTGCACGCATCATCATGATTCCCGGCGGCTCAGGCAAGTGACAATAATTTGCGTAACAGTTGCTGCTTGAGCCAGTAACAGCAAACCTTCCATCCTACTAGTGAACTCAACTGTAATTTATCATTGGCGCTAAGCCCGGCGGCACTACAGTCTGACACCGTACCTAGATTGTTCTCAACTGCCGGATTGACATCTTCCGGGTGATATAGGGTAGCTGACCCTGTGGATGGAATGTTCCCACATGTTTTGGGGCCTGTTATTTTGTGCTTAGGCGATCAAGGGGTAGATCGACAATTATTTATACTGACACGCCACCTCTTTGTGACCTTGTTTCATCCTAGATTGATGCATATGTCATGCAGCGTCACTGCTGGCTTGTCGCACATGGAAGCGTTACGCAGCGCAGTGGCTATGGCAAACCTATCAGTAATCCGTGTCGACAGTATATTTCAAAAGCGCGGGTTTGGGTCCAAAAGAACCCATTATACTTCGAACAGTACACAGTCACCAAAGTCTTTAAAATGGAGCTCCCAAGGCCGCCCTAGATCTCGATGATATTAGTAAGGCGAATCGGGAACGTGACGGAGACGACAGAGACGTATGTGAGGATACCAGGACTACATCAATAAACCCCGAGATGTAGCATATATAGCATTCAAGGCCCGGCATGCATCGAGGGTCGGTGAAAACCCCACGTGATTATTAACCAGGGTGCTTCTGGACAGTAGTTCTTATTCGATCGAGCCAGATAGGGAACTTGATCGACTTGGCTTATGTTCATGTACTGTTCTGATATTGGGTACAAAGTATAAGACTGTCCTGGGCTACATTTAAACCCTGCCCAGGAGGCCCTGCGGCGTCGTGCTCTTGCTGAGCAACGCGACAATCCCACCAATAGTACACATGGCACCACTAAACATGGAAACCTCGAAGAAACCTCCGTACTTATTGACGATGGCCCCGTTCACCGGCGGACCGATCAATGCTCCCAGACCAGCAATAGCCATGCCCATGCCCATATAGGTACCGACGTCGCGTGCCTGCTTGGGGCATATCGAGAACGCAGCGGAGCCACCCGAAATGACAGTGCCCGAGGCAAAGCCAAAGAAGATCGAGTACACGATCAAGCCGACGTTGTGCGTCGCGCTGTTCAGGCAGAAGACGGTCACGCCGGTAACGATACCCCTGAATCCAAATAGGTTCAGGCGGCCGTATCTATCAGCCAGGACACCCGGGATGATACGGCCGAAAGTAGACGCCGCGTTGAGGATTGCGAGCAAGTAACCAGCCAACGTTGAGCTCATGCCCTGTGTAGTGGCGTAGGTTGGTAGGTAAAAGAAGGGGGTGAACATGCCGACGAACATGAAGAAGAGAGCAACGATGAGCATGATGAAGCGCGGCTCTCTGTAGGCGGATACAAGCCAGAACTGGGACGTCCGCGGTGGCAGGCGAGCCTTTATAGCCACGCAAGCAAAGGTCATAAACGGCAAGATGAGAAAGCCGATGATTCGTACCGACCAGCCAAAACCGAGTGAGGAGCTATTCAGCATTTTGGACAAGGCGATGGGTATAACTACACCGCCGATGGACGATCCAGACACAGCTAGGCCCAGGGCACCAGCTCGGTTCTTATCAAAGTACTGAGACACTGCAGCAAAGGCTGGGAACTGTAGAAACCCCATGTTGAGGCCCATCAGAACGGCCTGGACGAGCATGATCTGCCAATACGTCTTGCATAGGCTGAGCATCATCATGGCAGAGACGTACAGAATAGCCGCCGGCCGAATCATCTGCCAAAAATATATGTTAGTACGGTATCCATACAAGCCTCAAACAGTAGGAGATGGGAGCAGATTCTGGTAATAAACACACCTTGTCGCCGAAGCGATCATACATAGGACCCCCCACCATGCCGGCAAAGAACTGGAGGAACGATGCCAGAGAGCCAATCCAGGAGACTTTGGAGGCTGACTCTCCCTTCAGCTGATGGGTCAGGTAGTACTCTTCGAAAGCACCAAACGAGTTGCCAAAGCCCAGGGTACAAAAGAAGAAGGCCGCAGCGCCACCTGCAACGAGCCATGCTCGAGCACCACCTTCAGGAGCGGGAGATATATCAGGCTCAGTGAGTGATGCTTTCTCGGTACCAGCATGAGGATGGGCCGCACTAGTGTGTAACCCTTGGTCCTCGGCTGGGGGCCAGGAGTTGAGTTCAGTTACTGCGGATGCCATGGCAAAGTCTAGAGGCTGTTGTCGTAACTTGTACATTGTGGTAGCGGCTTGTAAGCAGGGCGTATCAAGGAACTGAATGAAGCGTTTTTGATAACATCTTGTTAATTTTCCTGAGAGAAGTGAAGGATAAGTATGTGCGAATAAGTAACTGACGTTGGGAACGGAGATGAAGGTCGCAGGAGAGGGCCGGAGACCGCCGACACGGACTCGGACTCGGTGATCGGATCCGAATTTCGGTCGTTCGGACTAAGGAGAGCTGTACAGACCATTAACGCAGTTTTGTATCAGCTCTGTGGTAGCTCCTCGCCCACAACACCGCAATAAAATACGTGGTAGAGCCCTTCGGTCATCGGCGAGCCGCACGGCCCATAAGCGCAGTTTCCAACCCCCGCCGTTCTACTATCTCCTGTTTCCCATCAATCTTGCACAAACAGGGTACACCAATTGCTGTTAACAACCTCTTGGGAGCGGCGACCGGGAACCGGGGAAGGAATCCAAGGTCGATCAAGTAAATCTTGCTTGCTCTGCCTCACCACTTTTGTCTCTTCTAAACCATAATTCTAGAAGAAGCCAAGCTTCCATATCACAGACGAAACTAACTCCGCGGTCGCTTAGCCACTACTATAACAGGCGATAACAAGCAGCAACCATGACCGAGCCTGACGTCCGACGCAGTCGGCCGGTAGTGTAGGTAGATAGACCACGCCAGTATTGAGAGTGTGCTGATCAAGTACTTGCAGATCGTGTTCGCTCTGCAGGAGACGCAAGATTCGATGCAATCGCGAAAGACCATGCAGTAACTGTGTACGATCCAAGAGTGAGACATGCGTTTATGAAAACCACCACGTTACTCAATCTCCGCGTCGCCATCTCATCCATGGCCGGTCAATTGCTCCGGCTCTAGATTCAAGGCCTCATGTCCCCACGCCCGCCCAAAGCACGTCCAGCACGACGGTATCTATGCGCACAAATCGGCCACCAACTTCAGTGGTCATCAGCTCGACAGGCCCATCGACTCCAAGAAGCCAGTCGATCACCGAGGACAGCGAGTCGCAGAGGGTGAGGCTCAGGATCAGACAGCTCCAAGATGAACTATCTAGCTTGGAGTCCAATCAACCGCCTACTCCAACCCCGAGTCTGAACATCGAGACGACAACCTCACGGCTGGGCGGAACATTTCATGTCCAATGTGAGACTCGCGCGGGTACCCAACCCCTGGCCATTGCCCGCAGCTTCACACACAAGAGACGGCTCTTCGGCCAAAGCCATTGGAGCGTCGGTGCAGTTCTTCTGGTGAGCATTGCCGGCTATCCGAGTTCACGGGCTTTCAGTGGTGCAGTGTACTGACTGGCATCAGATCCGCGACACGTTCGAGGCCATTGAATCTCACCGACGAGCAGAAACAGGTACCGCCTGGTCTGCTATAGACAAGTGTAAATCCTTAGCCAGGGAGATCAAGGCGCGGCGGACGCCTCCATGGCCGTCGCCACCCACGCATGACCTCCCTTCCAAAGAGGTTGCCGATACCCTGGTGGACTGCTACCTCCGCACAACCGAAGCCATCTATCGTATACTGCATGTCCCTACATTTCTGAGTAACTATGAGGAAATCTGGGCGACGAGTTCTGCTCCCAGCATGGCCTTTCTGGTGCAGCTCAAGATGGTACTCGCCATTGGCGCGACGGCGTATGATGACCAGTTCTCCTTACGGACCTCGGCCATTGGATGGGTTTACGAGGTCCAAACTTGGGCTTCAGAACCTAGATTCAAGTCTCGACTAGACATCCATTGCCTACAAACCAACATTCTTCTTTTATTAGCCCATGAACAAGTAGGAGTCGGCGGAGATTTGATGTGGACATCAGTCGGCACCCTGCTAAGAAAAGCTGTTTACATGGGCTTACACAGAGATCCGAGTCACCTCCCCAAGATGACGGTGTTTGCTGCTGAGATGCGTCGCCGGCTGTGGAACACAATCTTGGAATTGGCTCTGCAGTCTAGCCTGACCTCGGGCGCCCCCCCATTGATTGCTCTCGACGACTTTGATGCAGCGCCTCCCAGCAACATTGACGACGACCAGCTTTGCACTGAGGCTCCAGTACCGAAGCCCCTGGAAGACTTTACACAAGTATCGGTAGCGATAGCGCTCCGCCAAGCTTTTCCACAGCGTCTCGCAGTCGTCAGATTCCTGAATGACCTTGGTTCTCCCGGTGGTTATGAGGAGACACTGAGGCTCGATGCGGAGTTGCGTACGGCATACAGAGACCTCGTCCGAGTCCTGCAAGCATGCAAGAGCTCGAGCGCTAGCCCTTCCCCATCCTACTTTGACATTCACCTGCTTGACTTTCTCATGCATCGCTATCTCTCTTCCCTGCACGTTCCGTACTTTGGACCGGCAATGCACGAAACCGCTTATGCTTATTCCCGGAAGTCGGTAGTTGAGTCTTCTTTAAAGATTTGGCGTGCCGCCTGCCCGTCCGAATCGTTCACTGTCGCCGAGCTTCCTGATGCCACGGCTTCTCGTCACTACAAAGATCTCCCTCGACTCACCACCTGCAGTTCCGGCTTCTACCCGACTGTGAGAATCCAAGCTGCGTTTCTCATTGCTCTAGAGTTACGAGCGCAGCTGGAGGAGGAAACCAGTCTGACCCCTGCTCCTCTGCGACCGGATTTGCTTTCGGTACTGGACGACGCCAAAGCGTGGTGTTTGCGAGTTTTAGAAGCCGGTGAACCAAACGTCAAAGGCTATATTCTCATAAGTATTGTTGTTGCCCAAGTTGAGGGACTTAGGCATGGCCTGGGAAAGAATGATATCGCAGAGTTGCTGGTCGAAGCCGTAGACAACGTCTCAGAACGATGTATGCCGATCTTAGAGAGAACGGCCTCAGAGTTGGAGAAAGTTCCAGGTGATTTTGGCCAGGCAACAATGGCCTCATCAACTGATGCAGCCGAAGACTGGGGATTGTGGGTAAGTGGAGAGCTCTCCGTACTAACATACTTGGCCGCTGCTCACAACTCTAGACTTTGGACGATATGCTCGGCCCGTGCGGTATAGAGTCAATGAGTTGGATGTTTGATGATGATACCAGTCAAGGGATGTCTTTTTGACGTGTAGACGGCGTAAACCTGCCGGGGGTTCTTACGCCAAGTTATGGCTGCTGGATTGTGTAGAATGCCACTCATCTCAATTATCAACTTCTGCCCATACGAATGCTTCACATCCTTCCCTTGCCCCTTCTCGATCCAAACTCGACGTTGACCAAGACTCCATGCCTCATCTGTCCCAAAGATGCCGGAACTATCACGTTAGCTCACCCGGAGGGTTGTCCCTCATATGAGGACCGCTCACAGACGTTCAGCAAAGAAGTCATGGAGAACTCGTTCCTAGGCACGTGGCATCTCGATGCTCGGATGCCCGGGTTACTCTCAAAAAGGAGGGACTTTGCGTAACGTTAGGAATATGAGTCACACTATGCCATTGCCGCTAGAGAATCACCATTTGATTGATAACCGACGTTTAGCCTTGTGTCACTTTTGGCCCCTTCTTTAGATTGTCGAGGAGAGTCATCTACTTCAAACAAAGTTCGCCTTCTTTTCGCGCAAACCATAGATTTCAATATCGTCCGACATGGCCAATGACGCAATAGTCTACTCCACCGTCCCAGAAGGGCTTCTGAAGCTATTGGGAGGTCAACTTCCCTACTCCCTTCCCCTTCTGCGACGGCTGCAGTTTGCCAAACGTGAAGGTGGGCTGCGTTCCACAGCGAGAGTTATCCTCGTCTCTGAAAATGGAGGCGTTGAAGAGCATCAAACGCCATCAAAGAGATTTTCGGCCGCGTATATGGACGTCGGAGGCGGCCCGGATACGCAGATGTGGATATATTCCACGCTAGAGCACCCTGGCGAAACCAGCGCCGACGATACCAATGTCTACGATAGACAACTTGTGAAACTCATTGGTGAAGCTGTTGAGATCGCCAAAGACTACGATGGGGAACTCGTGTATCCGGATGCCGTGCTATTAGGAACTCTCCACGACTCCGTCCGTGCACTGTTGCAAAAGCTGGGTCGAGTTGAGCCGCGAGCGACAGGAGCTTACGATAAATGGCTGTTTCGTTATGACGAGGTACCGGAGAATGAAGTAGCGCTTCCTGACGGGATGCATTGGGCAACTGCTAATGAGGACGATTGCCGAGTCGTCATCTCGCGAACGGACATTCCGCGGACCGTGTAAGTTAAAGCCGATGCTATAGAAAACCCGCGAGTGTAATGTATACTAATTGAGGTTTAGGGAGGTTCTGAGCCGGCTGCCCAGTTTGGTAATTAAGCTCGACGACGGCACCCCTATATCCTGGGCGTTCTTAGGTGAACTTATTTTCACAACAGCGAATTTGTACTGGTGATTTCTAACATGGCTTTAGGCTTTGACGGCTCATTAGCCAGTCTCCATTGTGAAGTATCTTTCTCCCTGTATCTGGTCTCGTGTGTATAGTTGGGACTAACGAACATACTCAGGAACCCTACCGCCGCCGTGGTTTAGCCAAGGCCCTGGCCGCAAAGCTTTTCCGCGAAAAGATGCTCCAAATCGCCGACGATGGATGGTGCTCTGCTGATGTTGCGCCTGACAATGAAGGCAGCAGAGGAATGTGCAAGAAACTGAACGGAAAGCCGTACTGGAGAGTTTCGTGGTGAGTTGCCCTCCTGGTTTGGGATGAATTTCTATCGAGGGACAAGAACTGATATTTGCCAGGGTGATGTTGTCTATTGGAGAAGAGAAACCAAAGAGTGATGGAGTTTAGAGGAGCGAGAAGGGTAATGAGCTATACAGGCTGCGTGTTTCACTTTGTTAGATGATTTGGATAGAGATAGATGATTTCCACGAGCTAAACACAAACTATGCAGACTTCTATCCAATATTTCTACTGACCTCAACTAGAGTAGTACCAAAAATATATCATCACAAGGCGAATGACGCGGGCCTAGCGATTGTTTGTCAAACGGCAGCAAGCTTGCCCTCTCAACACGCGACTCGTCAATCATCTTTATCCCAACTCCATTGAGAAAATACTGGGAGACATAGTTAAATTACATTCTCTGTCGTAAGTTAGTAAACAGGTCTGCACTGCTTCGTCTCAGGCTTGCCAACCACCCACTTGTAGCCAACCCTGTATGTAGCATGGCTGTTTCGAAAAGCACGGCGTGAAGTGTGTCTAAAAGTAGATAATGACTTCAATCTCGTCTGCTCCATTACACTATTTCGATGAGCATCTGGCGAATCAGAGGCGTTAAAAATTGTCATATCGTTTCAGGGTCCATTTCGATCTGAGAATTGTCATCACTATCCAGCTGAGCGGCTGGTTGGCTGACACAGCCCAGATGCGGATCGATAAACTACCACACACACATGGCTTCAACCGCTGGTCACTGCCAATTCAAGGACTTGATATGTGCACTGAGAAGATCTCAGACTTCTGGCGAGCTAATGACTTTTGCTAATGGGTAGTAATGATTAGAGGGCTATTAGAGGGCTATTAGATGGGCAGTGCATCGGTGGCGTGGGATGGGAGGACGAAGCTGAAACGATCTACGTAAAGTCGCTCATATTCCAACTCTGTGACAGAAAGCCCAAGATTGGCATTTGCCCGCTCCGAAACGCTCTGTCGAGGCATTGGCATAAATCTTTGGGACCTACCCGCACCACAATCTGTTGTTCCTCCCCCTAATAGCTCGATTCGTCGACTCATTTGCGCCCCAGAACCACCGGTCGCAGCATCAAGCATTGCAACGCATCAACTCCTGGAAACGCTAGCGAACAGCCAAGCCCGTCCTTGAATGGACGGAAAATTCCCTGTATCGGTCCCTGCAATTTGCAGGCTTTCGCGATGGCCCGATGCAGGGACATGGGCGGCCCCAATAAACATGCGGTGGTTGTTTCAGGCCTGTTTACTCCCCCTGGTCTAAGCAATGCGCCGGCGGGAGAAGTTGCTGATAGAAGACGTTCGTCCGGGGTTTCGTCTCCATAAGATTGTCTATTATAGGAAACAGCTTCTGTAAGCTTTTATATGAAAAGGAGGCGTGTTTCCCAATGTTCGTCCGATCTGTGTGTAGTATCAATTCCTTTCCCAGTCCATTCTTTTCTCATCTCATTCCCTTTTCTGTCGCTTCTCATTCCCCCAATCCCTCAAAATGGTTGCTTTCTCTTCTCTCTTCGCAGGGTTGACCCTTGTGGCTGGAGCTTTGTCGGCTCCGAGTGCGGTGCTGAAGTCTAAGAGAGCTGGTACTCCTAGCAGCACCGGAACGCACGATGGGTAGGCAGCCCGGCAAATGGTGGTGTAAGCACGCTGACAGGAACTGCAGTTTCTACTACTCTTGGTGGACCGACGGCGGTTCAGACGTGACCTACACCAACAATGCTGGAGGGGCTTACTCGGTCGAATGGCAAACTGGTGGCAACTTTGTCGGCGGCAAAGGATGGAGCACCGGCAGTCGACGGTAAGTAATCGCTCCAACTGTTCGCCAGCAGTATACTAACGTCCCTCAGAAACGTCGAGTACTCGGGCACCTACGAGCCCAACGGCAACAGCTATCTCGCTCTCTACGGCTGGACGAAGAGCCCTCTCATCGAGTACTACGTCGTCGAATCCTTCGGCACATACAACCCCTCGAGCGGCGCCGAGAAGAAGGGCGAAGTCACGAGCGACGGCGGCACGTACGACATCTACACCAGCACACGAACCAACGCGCCGTCTATTGATGGCACGCAGACCTTTCAGCAGTACTGGTCGGTGCGACGGGAGAAGCGCGCCGGCGGAACTATCACGACGGGCAACCACTTTGATGCGTGGGCCGAGGCTGGTCTTGAGCTAGGCACGTTTGACTACATGATCATGGCGACCGAGGGATACTTCAGCAGTGGCTCCGCCTCGATCACGGTTGGAGAAGGCGGATCATCCTCTGGTGGCAGCACCGATAGCAGCAAGCCGGAGGTTGAGAGCAAACCTGCCGAGAGCGAGCCTGTCGGTACCGAGCCCCAAAGTGCGACCAAGCCTAAGGCCACGCCCGTGACCACGCCCGAGACCAAGCCCGAGACCACGCCCGAAGCCAAGCCCGAGCCTGAGACTGCACCCGCGCCCGCGCCCGCGCCGGAGACAGGCTCCGGCTCCGGCTCCAACCCTGGTTCTGGATCGCAACCTGGCTCAGACGTAAGTCTTCAATTTGAGGCGTGATTGATACATCTTGGGCTGACTCTTTTTCTGTTAGTGTGGTGCCACGTATAGCCAATGCGGCGGCCAAGGCTGGACGGGCGCAACTTGCTGTCAATCGGGCACCTGCACGGAGCTCAACCAGTGGTACTCGCAGTGCCTGTAAGGGCAGATCTGGTTCGATAAAGCTCGGGCAAAACTCATCGGACATCTGTCCTCATATTTGATGGGGTTTGTTGGGGTTGAAGACTGGAGGCGGTAGGCAAGTGGTGGTCCGCCCAGCCTGGTTGTTGTTTATCGATCGATTTTCGCTTTCCAACCAAATCAGCAACCAACCAACAACCCACACACGAAACAGTAGCAAAAAAACGACAAAAAAGTAGTGCGCACACTGCAAAAGTATTGGCTGTTCATCTCCGGTACAGGGAATCGAACCCTGGGCTCCGCGGATCAAGTTTCTCTCAACTGAGTTGATGAGAGCGCGAAATGTTAGCCACTACACCATACCGGATTGTTGAAACAGAGTCTGCGTATTTATCGTTAAGACTGGCACAATTTTAACAAGAGTGCTATTGTGTGTAAATATTTAGTTAGCTGGAGGAGGCAACAATGGATATAACTCGATCGTGTCACTAGCCTGTGCTATTTATTGCTTCAATTTTCTCATCGATTCATGCTATTCCGGCTCGCTGATGTCAGTGTCCAGCTCTCCGGCGGATATCGAGTTGAAATGTGGGCCCGTTTCGGACCAATACTCCCGGCCGGATCGGGATCTGACTGATCGAAGACGGAAGCGACTTGAGATTATCTTTCGAGATGCATTGTTGTAGAACATCCGAGATATTTGCGCAGAAGTCCGAGTGATGTAATAATTTTGGGCCCAGAGCTCACAGCATCGTCCGATCTGGAACCTGTTGATAACCGTGCCTGACTGACGTCAACGATAAGTGATGACAATATGACGCTCCGACCTGCATTCGCCTTCCTTCATATGCCATATTACACGAATATCCGTCATATGTAGCCACTCTTCCAGACTAAACCACAAACTCTACCTTCATATTCTTCCAGAAAAGCTCCAATATGTCGACGCCAGCAGCACCTTTCTACCAGCTCCGTTGCGGATGTAACCAGTATCCCTGGGGCAAGCAAGGATCCGATTCACTGGCTGCGCGACTGTGCGCCAAAACGCCAGGATGGGGCGGCGATGTTAACAAAGACTTCAAGATCGATGAGAATACATCATATGCTGAGATGTGGATGGGCACCTATCCCGTCCTGCCTTCGTATGTGGCCAGCACAGGCGAGGATCTCCAAGATGTCCTGGATCGGTACCCAGAGGAGCTTCTAGGAGACAGGGTCACCACCAAGTTCGGCCACAAGAAGCTCCCATACCTCCCCAAGGTCTTGTCAATTGCCAAGGCGTTGCCGCTACAAGTGCACCCTAACAAGGAGTTCTCAAGCAAGAAGCACAGGGAGGACCCTGACTCGTTTACGGATGGCAACCACAAGCCTGAGATTGCTCTAGCTCTGACCGAATTCGAAGCATTCTGCGGGTTCAAGCCGGTGGAAGCCATTGTGGACGTCCTGAGACAAAAACCGCTGAGGCACTTCCTTGTTGCTGGAGGCGCCACCGTTGCAGATGAGAAGCTCAGCCAGGAGGGTCTGCGCCAGGTTGTCAAGACGATTCTCAAGTCGTCCGACGAGGACGTCAAGAAGGCTTTCCAGGCGATTCGAGAATTGCCCGACTCTGCTTTCACCGGTCTCAACTCTGCCATTCCCCAGGTCGCAAAGAAGCTTGAGCAGCAATTTCCCCAGGCAGATCCAGGCAACCTGGTCGGACTATTGTGCATGAACTACATGCTCCTCCAACCCGGCGAGGTCATCTACATTCCCGCGGGCGGTATCCACGCGTACATCTCCGGCGACATCATTGAGTGCATGGCGCGCTCCGACAACGTTCTCAACACTGGTTTCTGCCCCAAGGCGGACCGCGACAACGTGGACGAGTTCTGCTCGGTTTTGGAGTGGGAGCCGACGACAAAGAGCCAGACGACTCTTCAGGCGGAGAACTACCCTCGAAGCAAAGAGGGCAAGACGAATGTGTTTCGGCCACCCACGAGCGAGTTCAACGTGCTCGCTACCGAGTTGGGAGCCAACGAGCGCGAGGTTCTGGGCGAGGGAGGCCCTTCAATTCTAATCGCCACCAAGGGCAGTGCGACGGTCAAGGCCAACGACCAGACCTTTGAGCTGGGAGAGGGTCATGTGTATTTCGTTGCCCAAGGCGTGAAGCTGGACATTACTGCTGGAAAGGATGGACTGTTGTTACACACGGCGTGTGTAGAATGATTGATGATTACCCGGCATAGCTTATTTGACGATCTAAATAAAGAGCACCCTGATTAAAAAGGGGTTTGATGATTAAAAAAAAAACATACAACATTGGGGATTCGCTAGTCGTCACCGACCTAGCTACTAATCCAACTCTTGCCAGGTTATCGATGGGAGATCAGACGGGATCCCGAGTTTTCTGGCAGATGTGGTCGTATGTGCTTGGGTTGGGGACAAGAAGCATTATGAGACAGCTTGACATGCCTCTCAGAGATCGAAGTAAGGGTGAATCATGTCTCCGAAGAATTCACAGCCAATGGAGCCAATGCGAAGATTTAATGTGACCAATATCTGAGAAGATTTCCGTGATGGATGATTCTTGAAGTCGTTTTAGGCAGCACTGTCACTTGTACTGTGCTTATCAACACTAACACTGTATGAACATGCCCCACGCTCGCTAGCGGGCACAATTTCCGTATACCGGGACCGCTATTCGAACCTAAAATACAGTGCGTCGCTTGTAGTTGGATTTCACGATCCTGAGATCAACTTCTCTCCACAGCAAAGGTCCCTTCCTAAGACTGCAGTGTTACTACGATGAGATACTTCTCTTCCTTCATGTCGCCCTGAAAAGATCACTCGCAGAGTTGGTCGCTCAACTCCTCTCCCTTGAGGCCGAGCTTCCTTTGTTGTTTTGCTTCCATCCCCTCGCATTGTCATCATCTCCGTCACCATCGGCATGTCGACTTTCAACGGGATCGTGTCTGAGTTCCCAGACATACGAAGTGAAACACATCTCCAAATAGATCCTTGCATAGGACTGACACTCTCCAGTCGACTTCTTCCGCCGCAACGCCGACGCTCGGCCTCCTCTAGCCTGCTTCCTCAGCCATGTCCACAGTGACCATCTCGCTGGCCTCGAGAGCTTCCGGTCTCCCTTGTTTGTGGCACCCTCGCCCATAGTGCCTCTTTGACTGACTTCCTGTAGCGTGTACTGCTCAGCCGCAACGAGAGAGATTCTCTTACGCTTGGAGCGGTACCCCTGCCGCATCAATTATGCGAAAGGGATCCTCGAGGCACGACAGCAGACCTACAAGCACCTCAGTAAAGTCTTGGTACATCCTCAATTCAGCGTAAACATCACGCCAACTACTGACACGGCAGCAGAAAGCGTTACCTCTGGAAACACCGACCAGTATCGAACTTCGGCCTGGCCACGAGATTCAAGTTACTCTCTTTGACGCGAACCATTGCCCGGGAGCCGTCATGTTCTGTGAGACCAGCCTCAATATTCTCTCTGTGTTGTACTGACGGTATCATTTGAGTAATCGAGGGAGACAGTCGCGCTGTTCTCTACACAGGTGACATCCGTAGCGAACCGTGGTTCGTCAACACCATATCCCGGAACCCCAACCTGGTAGAGTACACCTCGGGCCTCAAAACACTCGACAAGATCTATCTAGATACGTCTTTCACAGAGGATGTGCCATTTCAGTCCAAACACCAAGGGATCGCGGAGCTACTGCGCAAGGTAGCCCAGTACCCTGACGATACAGTCTTCCACTTGCAGGCATGGACATTCGGGTACGAGGATGTTTGGGTTGCTTTGTCCAAGACTCTCAAATCTCAGGTAGAGATTCCGTTCTCCGATACTGAATACTATTGGCTAACCATCATAGATCCATGTTGACGACTACAAACTCCGCATTTACGGTTCTCTCAGGTCACGGCCATCGGAAGCTCGCTTCAGTTCGGACATCCATCTCACCCCCGAATCACCAGCGCTCACAGGCCACATGTGCGGCAACACTCCACGCCGCGGGTGCTTGACCGCCGATAAGAACGTTCGTCTGCACAGCTGCGAGCGAGGAAACATGTGCGACGTGGCAAAGCGGCCGTCTACTGTCACTATCCAGCCCATCATCGCCCATCTTCCCTCTGGACAGGATATGGCTGAGATTGGAGTTGGAGGCGGTGGTGATGACCTTCGCAAAGAGGCAGAGCTGGAATATTTGGACCAAGCAGGCTTGGCCACGTTGGTAGATCTGTACGCCGAACTCATCTCATTTTCTTCAGCAGCGATTCTAACTGGCAGCAGGGCCCTCTCCTCCAATGCCCTGTCAATGGAAACACTGCAAGCACTCAAGGAGGCTTTGACGCAGGCAGTCTCGACAGGTCGGAATATTTCCCTAGAGTGGGACGTCGCCTCCTTAGACAACCACTCGGCAGAAGAGATCGTCCTCACGCTTGTCGAAAGACTGGGGAAAGATGACAAGGAGGTGGTCAAGCAAGGGAGACCGGATCAAAGCAGCCTGCCCAAAACTATCCGCTTCCCGTATTCCCGGCATTCATCTTATCCAGAGTTGTGCCATTTTGTTGACGAGTTTCGGCCTAAAGACGTGTGGCCGTGTACCGTGAATACCCTCGAATGGCTGAGAAATGGTACCTTCTTCCTCCCATCGCCTGGAATATGTCTGATGCTAGCGAATTAGGAACTTCGATTAGGTCTCTCTTCGGAGATTTCTGCTCTGGCGACGATTTCCGACACGATGTTATCATGCAGGCATTTGCCGAAGAACGTAATCGCGATGATGCGCTTCAGCAGCATGATAGCCAGAGCACCGTCAACTCATTGCCTCCCCCAAGTTCGCTGATTGATGAGCCGCAAGATATTCTTCAGCACCAGGATTCGCCTGATGTGGCTCAAGACGAAACTATTCACGCCTCGAATAGTTTTCTCGAAGAGCCGCCGATGGATTTACGGCACCAGTCGCCAGTTCCAGAACCCGTGGCAAGCAATGCGTTCGAGCCTCCTTCCGCTGAGTTAAACACCATTGCAGAACCCGAGGATCAATCACAGGCTCTTGAAACCTCGCCAGAGAGCTCACCAAGAAGTCGTCTGGGTGACTCAACAGTCAGCCTTCCCCAGCGCAAGCGAAGCTTTTGCGACTTTGAAGGCGACGACGAGAGAGAACCACGCCAAGGAATGCCGAACCAGGCTGGCGAATCATTCAGCTCAACAGTTTCTGAGCAACGGTCAATGACTCGCCAAGTTGCTTACGACCAGATGCTCCAGAATGCGACGACAGACACTTGGGTTCCAGTGCGGCTGATATCAACGAGCGACGAGTACAATACCCCGGACTTGGAGCTCTGACATTCTCCGGTCAATCTGCTTTGCACCTCATACTTTACTTCACAATAGGACTTGTCCGGTGAATTTCCGCGGGCTTGGGGGGCTTTCCTGGGGGAATATTCGTCTCCGAGAGGTGAGCTAAGCTCTCCGTGCACTACATCCAACCAGTGGAATCGGCAATCTTGCTTTTGGGCCACTGGATCAACTCCAGGAATCTCGGCTGGCCAGCTAAGCTTGCCTCTATTTCCACGACAATCTGCGCAGCCCAGCCTCTCACGTACCAGAAGTGCCTCTCAAGCGCTGCAAGGAAGACAAGGAAGTGACTGAAAAGGACGAGAGCATGTGGATTCCGTGCTTTGAAGTCCATCAAGATACTGTCGTCGTTGATATAAAGCCAGAAAAGAACAGTTCCGGGCTCCGCATAGGCTCCAGCGGCCGCAATGAGCCTGGCGGAGGTCTTGAAGGCCTCGATGGCGGCTCTGTAATGTTTGATGCCGCTTGGCGGAATGTCTGCTTCCTGCGCGGACTGAAGTCTGCTAAGAGCATCCCAAGTATCCAGTGGCAAGGCCGAGTGCTCCAGAGACGGGTACCTATTTCTCGAAGTTAGGTTATTTTTCCTCGCAGTATTGCTGGCAAAAGACATACTGATTTACGGCATCGTCGGAGTCCAAGAGCCATACTCCGTAAACGACCGGGGCGAACTCGGTTTTAACAAGCCGAGGCATCATCGGCTTCAAAGTCGTTTTAACGCCCCTCAGAAGCCCGACAAGCTCGATGAAATTCCCAATAGGATCTTCTAGTACGCGGTTGTGCATGCGTAGCGGAAGTGTGAGCATATGCAACACTACGACAGATGCAAAACTAAAGATGGGAAGCCACGTCGTGGGGTTTGCTTGATCATACTGCCGGAGTTCCCGACGGTATCCCTCGGAGCCCAACGTTTGATGATAGTCCGCCAGGGGCAGATATGTGCCGCGACTGGCGGGGAAAAGATATGCTTTGTGGGCGGCAGCGATGGCAATTATCCCGTGCATGACAAAGGGGTGCTTGTAACCCTGTTTGGGGATGGCAATGTTCCAGACATGCGCTAGATCCTGCCGGATGGACAGATTAAGAGATGTGACAGTGCAGTAGTGGTGCATGAGTTCGCAGTCAAAACTCCAGAGCTTCTGTGGAGGACATGGGACGATCTGATCATCAGTATTGGGATGGCCGAAGATGAATGGTTCCGCAGACGAAGGTGATGGGTTGCCCTCGGTAGGTCTGGGTGTTGACGGGGTCAGATTGGGGAGCCGAGCAGAGCCTCTGGTGGAGGCAGGAGAAGCAAGAGCATCTGCACTGGAGGCTGATAAGCTGCAAGATACGCCATGTCGTCTGCAGTGAAAGCACGTGGGAAGTGTCTCATCGCACTAATCAGTCATGATCAGCATCGCGCATATTGAACGGGAGAAGAGGCGTTCTTGGGCAGCAGGTATATTTTATCTTTCTGCCCTCCTCTTGGCATCAAAAACCCAGTATCGGACTCATCGGCTGCTCCAAGGATGCGACGCGATGCGATTGACTTACCTTGACCTTGCGGCGCTTACAGTTTGTGCAGCCTGTTCGCGACTTGGTGTGCGTCCTTCGGGTTGACATTTGCGCCTTCGGCTTCACCGGAATCCGCGGAATGTCGTAAGAAGGAACAAGAAATGCGAGCCAAAAGGGGCACGGATCGAATAAAGACACAGACCGGGCAAGAGGCGCTGGACAGTATCCGACATTGCGAAGTCTTTGTATGTGAAGGACGGGGACGATGCGACCGGGAGCGAAGCCGAGCCGAATACTCGCATCTTGTCTCTCGGAGCGCGTATTCGGGGCCACTAGACCACCTTTGGCGAGGATGGCGCCCGCATGGGACCCTTGCTCGCTGCCCACAATGGAAGGGAGCCTCAACCGTGGTGGCTGTGCGTGCAGGACAGTTGAGATAAGCTTATTAGCATGTTTGCTGGGCTTGACTTTAACCAGCCAGTCGATTGGTGGCATATGAGGTGGAAGTGAAAAATGCGAGATATACGAGTAAAAGACGCGTATGCTGTTGAGGCTGGTAGTGTTGCGGGATTGACGGGATCTCACGTTGGAGGATCAGATGCACAAACAAAAAGATATCTGGTCAGCGGCGGCACTCTTATTTTTCCTTTCTCATTCTCTGTCCCATCGATGGTCGAGTTCTTAATAGTCTCTGTGTTTTTACGACATCCGGAAAGCATTCACAAAAGACTCATCAGCCCAATCTTTGAGTTCTCAGCATGCTCCGCTGTACGCCCGACTACGCAAATGCGGCCTGGTCATTTTATCGATACGAGCCTTCGTTGGAGGCCAATATCGTCTTTGTCGTCCTCTTCTTGATAACAACCCTCTTGCACGCGCTTCAGATACTGAGGACCCGAACATGGTATCTGGCAGCGTTGGTGTGCGGCGGATGCGGTATGCTTGGCTGACCCTGACGACGCGATGCAGCACAAGTATCGGACGATGGTTCATATGCTGACTGTGGTTGAATCCTATAGCCGAAGTTATCGGATACATCGGACGAGTCATTAGCTCGAGAGAGGACCCTGGGTGCTGGACAATGGGGCCGTATATCATACAGAGCATCTTGATCCTCATCGCGCCGGCGTTGATGGCAGCGTCCATCTACATGATCCTGGGACGAATCATTCTCCTGACCGATGGAGAGCAGTATGCGCTGATCCGACGGAAATGGCTCACCAAGATATTTGTGTTTGGCGATGTGTTGTCGCTTCTGCTCCAATCTTCTGGTAAGCCACGTTCAAACGGGCCATAAGCTGTACAAGAAGCTAACCACGATCCCCTTTCCAGGTGGTGGCATGATGGCAGTCAACGAGGACTTCCTAAAGATTGGCGAGAAGGTGGTCATCGGCGGCCTCTTTGTCCAGCTGCTCTTCTTCGGCTGCTTCATCGTCACCAGCGCCATCTTCCACCGCCGCATGCGCCGCGCCCCGACGCCCAGATCGATGGACCCGCTAGTGCGATGGCAGACATACCTGGCCACCTTGTACGTCACGGGCGCGCTCATATGGGTGCGGAGCCTGTTCCGCGCGATCGAATTCATCGAGGGCAACCACGGGCCCCTGATGCGCAACGAAGTGTGGGTGTTTACGTTTGACGGGCTGCTGATGCTGATCGTGCTCGGCTGGATGAACTGGTTCCACCCGAGCGAGATCGGGCTCTTGCTGAGGGGCGATGCACCGATCAAGAATGGGCTTGAGCTGACCAAGGGTGGGAGAAGGAGGAAGAGGGCGACCGCGACGACGGAGAGTCTGTCGTCGTCAAGTCCGGAGATGAGCGCGGGACATGCTGTGTAAGCGGAGACGATGGTAAAGCGAGTCGGTACTACCAAAGAGGGGACTTTTCGACACCAAAAAGCGCGAGATAGAAGGGAAGATTATGGGAGATAAAGTGGTACTCGACCTGCTTATTGCTGCGCGGCGTTGGTGTTGATGGATTCAGAGAATGGCCGATATGGCCCTGGCCTGGGCCGACTCACAGTAGAATACTAGTAGGCTGCGGATGTTAGTTCTTGTTTCTTTTTGTAACCGCGATGGAAGCTATGGTTAGACTTGGGGGTCTGGCTCTTGGTTCTAGACCTCTTCATGAATACTATCCCAAAATACTGAGACCCATGGACACCTACTGGATTTTTCTCGTCTGACCCTTGGTGAAAGGTCTCCGTTGCAGATATTCCGACCCACTGAATACGGTTGAGAGTCGATGCCCCTCCAACCTTGAAGGGACGAGACAAGCCTTGGCGCTATCCTCTGGGGCCCCACCAACTTTTAGGGGTTCTGCGGCGCACCCTCGCCCAATCGAAATGTAAGCAAGACGTCATTGACGACGATGATCTGAGACGGACTCGGAGGCGTCGGATCGAGACTCGTTCCCCCCCTCATGCGATCGCCATTGGAATTATGAAAATACATAAGACACACACGATCGCGTCAACAGCGTCATCTCCTTACTTCTTTTAGCTTCAAGTGCGTTTCATATATATTTCCCCTAACTTAGTAATGGTTGATGGGACTGGCTATACATATTCGTGTCACACCGTCGCCCTTTTAGTGCTAACCCAAAACTCCTCCGCGTCACCATCACCAGCTGAACATCATGACTGTCATCAGCGACCTCCTCGACTCGCTCACGCTCACGCGCCTGGTTATCTACGGCGCTCTCTTCCTCGTCGCTTCCTTCATCCTCGACTCGGCCGGCCAGCCTCGCTACCCGTCGCAGATCCCCGTGCTCGGCCACGATTCGCGCAGCTGGTTCTCCAAGATCCGGAACAGCATCGCCTACTTTACCCAGCACCAGGTTTGGATTGGCGAGGGTTACGAAAAGGCAAGTTTTCTCCCGGTTGACCCGTGTCTCGTGCTCAAGACTCCTAACAATAACTCAGTATGGAAAGAATGGCCTCCCCTTCATCGCGCCGGCGCCCATCTCGCGTCCCCCCGACGTGATCCTTCCACGATCGCAAATCGCCTGGATGATGGACCAGCCCGACCACGTCCTCTCCGCTTCTCACGCCCATGACAAGATCCTGTACACCGAGTATAACTTCCTCGGGAGCGATCTCGCCGCGGAGCCGTTTGCGGAACGGATCATGCACAAGTATCTCGCCCGCCACCTCCCGTCGCTCATACCGGCTGTCGAAGAAGAGTCCAATGCTGCGGTGGACGATGCGTTCGACACATTCATGGAGAAGGCTGTCGCTGACAAGGCCGCTGATAAAGTGGACGCCGAGGGCTACGTCAAGGTCAACCTCTGGGATCTCTGGCTGGCCATCATACCTCGGGTCACGAACCGTCTGCTTGTCGGCGAACCGACTTGTCACGACCCCATCTTTCTCCAGTCCATGGTGCGCTTCACCGACGATGTCGTTCGCAATAGCTTTCTCCTGCACGCTTTCCCCCGTATTCTTCATCCGATAGTCGGGCGCCTGATTGCGATTCCGAACTACCTCCATTGGCGGACTGCTTCTCACAGAGTGCTGCCCATCATCAAGCAGCGACTGGAGGACATGAGGCGTAAAGATGCTGGAGATGCCGACATGAAAGATTGGACGCCGCCCGAGGATTTCATCACCTGGGATATCCGTCTTGCGAGCGAAGAGGGCAAGGCGTTTGAGCTTGATCCGGTCGTCATCTCGAAGCGTCTCCTGCCAATCAACTTTGCAGCCATACACACCACGGTTCTGACCGGCCATTCCTGGATGCTCGATTTCCTGACCTCCGCACCATCCGACGGCGTGATCGACACCTTGCGCGCCGATGTTATTGCGCACAAGCCCACGGAGGGCCACTGGACAAAGCAGGCACTGGCCTCCCTCTTGCGCATTGATTCTTCGATCCGTGAGTCTCAGCGGCTGAGCAACTTTGCCGCCAACCTCGTTGAGCGCCAAGTCGTCGCGCCTGAAGGCCTGCACAATTCGGACTTTGGGTGGACCCTGCCGCGGGGTGCCTTTGTCACGGTCAACCTGCAGGGGACGCATCACGACGAGGAGATCTTTGAGGGCGCGATGAAGTATGATCCTTGGAGGTACTCGAGGGTTCGCGAAGAGTGGGATGCAAAGACCGAAGCTGAGAAGAAGACGAAGGAAGATGAGGGCAAAAAAGCGAGGGGCTTGGGGATGGTGACGACGAGTGATGCCCACTTGGCCTTTGGACACGGACGGCATGCCTGGTGAGTTTGATTTTCCCTCTGATCTTCTTCTGTTGAAGTGGAGCTCTACTGACTTGATTCGTAGTCCCGGGAGATTCTTTGTTGCACATGAGCTCAAGCTCATAATGGCCGCTTTCCTCCTCAAGTACGACATCAAGATGATTGACCAACGTCCCAAACCTGAATGGCTAGGGGCCACCGTTATCCCACCCCTCGACGCATGCATCGAGATCCGGCGAAAACAGTCTGTGTGATGGAAACTCAGCACTACTATATTAACACTCAGCTGTATCCTCCGTGAGCCTCTCTGTCATTAAGCGCCACTCCGCTCTTCTTGTCCTCCATCAAACGACTCAACGCCTTCACCAGCTTCTCCACTGCAGTCTCTGATGTCTGATGGTGAAACACGAGCCGCGCCATGGGGAAGACAGCAACGCCCTCATGTGCGCAATACTCCACAAACGCCGCTGGGGGGATATCGCTGGCCTCCAGGTCCAGCAGAACCATGTTTGTCTGCACGGGCAGCGCAAACTTGTATCCGACAGCCTCGAGCTTATCAGCTGTCGACTTTGCCAGTTCATGCACCGAGGGAAATCGCGGGAGGCTGTACTCCAGAGCTGCCAGCGCCGCCGCCGCCATCATGCCCGGTTGTCGAGTGCCGCCGCCCAGCATCTTCCGGAACCACTTTGCCCGCTCAATGAACGGCTTCTTGCCGAGGATCACGCTGCCCATCGGTGCGCCGATGCCCTTGGCTAAGCAGATGGACATGCTGTCGAAGCATGCCGCGTAGGCCTTGAGGTCGACTCCCTCGCCGATGACGCCGTCAAACACGCGAGCGGCGTCGAGATGCATGGCGATCGGCTTCTGGCCCTCTGGGACCGGGAATGACCGTACATAGCTCGAGATGGCCTGGGCATCAGCAAGCGGTAGAATCGTCCCCGAGAGGGTATTCTCAAGGGACACGACACGAGTCGGCGGGAAGTGTACTTGAATCTGTTAGATCTTTCACAAGACACTCGAGCAAGCAGGACAACATGGACATACTGTTCCCATCCGCGATAATGTTCTCCTTCACGTCCTCCAGCGTCAGGTGCACGCCGTTCCTGGCATGCACCGTCGTAGCAGAAGCCTGCGAGATGACCGGCAGAGCGCCAGACTCCCAGCAGTGCACATGCGCGCGGTGATCAAGCAGCACCGTGTGCGGTGGCTGCGTCAGATGCGTCCTCAGACAGATCTGGTTGCCCTGCGTCCCCGACACGGCCCACAGCGCGGCCTCCATGCCCGTGAGCTCCATGAGGCGCGCCTCGAGCGCCTTGACCGAGGGGTCGCCTTCGGGGTCGTAGATGTCGTCGTTGACGGAGGCTTCGAGGATGGCCTGGGGATGTCTTCAGCTTGGAGAGGTTTGGATGAGGGAGAGGAGGTTGGGGGTTGAACGTACGTTCATCATCTCCTCGATCGGGACGGTAACGACATCGGAGCGAAAGTCTAGCGAGGCCTTTTCTTTGTTTGCTTGGAGCTTGGCTCTCACTTTCGGGGTGAAGGGGGACTCGGCGTGTTCCACGAGGCTAGGCATTGTGACGTTTTTGAGGAGAGCTGTATGTTGAGTGACCAGTTCGTGTTATAGAAATCTGAACGATAGCAGGAGCTCGTGGTGAGCACAGCCATTTACCTTTATTTATATTGCCTCCAAGCCACCAGTCCAGGGTCTTATCTTTTGTCTCCCCAAAGATCGGCAAAGCTTCAAGAGCGGGGGAAATCCGGGGCGATCTCATCGCGTTTAGCTCTTATTAGTTGCTAAGTCGAGCTCCCGCGTCGGACTCTAGATCTGAGCCGGCACTCGGCGAACCAGTTCAAGCAGTTTCCCAGAGGTCATTTGGATGCTGTCTAGTCTAATCCGCAACTGGATGCTGTTTCTACAATCTAAGATCAAGTATTTAGAGCCTTCAATCTACCCGTTATATTCCGTCCACGCATTGGACATGTACAACCCAACACTCAGTAAGTATACATGCCACTTGTTTCTCGTCATAACGTTATCAGGATGCTTAGACAGATCTGCAATCCCCTCTCCGGCATCAGTTTTCTTCTCCGACACCATTCAATGTGCCCCCCACCATCGCCTCCGCATTACAGCAAGTTTCCCGCGGTTCCGTGGCGAGAAATCCCGCGGCCAACTCGATGGGATAATCCAAGGGCCCTTCCCTCCCCACGTTGCTCTAGTTAGATCTGATCACCACCTTGTTTTCAGACTGCCGCAGGGTGATTGTGCCATGCTTGCATAGTTTCTGATTGATAGCTCACTCACGTACTCAATTGTGGATCTGCTTAATGGAGTTATGACACTTGGAGTGTTGTTGTAGTTGTGCTGACTACCTGACACATATTGCATCGCCATCATCTACCAGGTCATGTACAATGCAACGACACCAACGCTTAAACACCATTCTAGCATCTCTAAACCTACAGATCAAATCCCAACGCTTCCGCATTCCCCAGAAACATACCCCCATTCTGTCCCTCCCTCAGCAGCGCTCCGACATCAACCCTTCCTCCCGTGATGTACTTCTCACTGACCCCCAGGTTCACCCTCCGCGACAACTCCTCCCTCAGCTCCGCCTTCAGGGCCCCCATCTCAGCTTTCGTGAGCGCCTTGGCCTCGGCCTCCTTTCTCTTCCTCCCGCCGCCGCGCCCGCCACGGCCGCCGCCGTTGTTGACGGCGTCCAGGTCATCAGAGTCGTACTCGACGCCCAGCTCGTCCGCCGCGTTGCGCAGCCACGTGTCGTCGGTGTGAGCCTTCTCCTTGGCGAGGATCGTGTCGGCGATGCGCTTGGCGAGGTCCACGCGCGGCTTGAGGCGGGAGGCAATCTTGCGGTCCAGCAGCAGGGTTTGGATAAAGTGCTCGCGCTTGGAGCTTTCGCCGCGCTTCTCGTGGACTTTGCTCGTGAGGCGTCGTGTGGGGAGGACTTCGTCAGGGGCGCAGAGGATCACACTGATGCCGCCTGCTTCGCCACGGGCGGTACGCCCTGAGCGATGGATGTATGTGTCTGCAGAGCGGGGGACGTGGTAGTGCAGGACCTGGTCAACTCCCTTGATATCGAGACCACGAGCAGCAACGTCGGTGGCGATGAGGATCGAGTTGCGAGCAGCAGTGAAGCGCTCGAGAGAGCGGTGACGGGCCTTTTGGGCCATTTGTGAGTGGAGTGGCAGCGCGGTAAGGTTGAGGTTGGAGAGAAGAGGCGTGAGACGCCGAACTGCGGAGATGGAATTGGTAAAGACGAGTGTTCGCCGGCCAGGGTTAAGAAGGAGGACTGTGTAAATATAAAGATCCTGCATATCGTCGTTAGTGCCCGGATATGTATCATCGTCATAGGTAACTCACCTTTTCCATGGCACCGCACTCAATCAGGCCCTCCCTTAGCCCTTCAGCCATGCGGCTCACAGGGTTCACATCGATAAACTTGGGCTCGCCTCGGAACTTGAGACACTTCATGAGATACGCCATCTGCTCATCATCGTTGCCCTTGGACTTGCCCTTGCCGGCCAGCTTGGTCTGCAAGTTCTTGTCGAATGTCGCCGAGAAGACAAGCGTCTGTCGGGTGCTTCGCTCATCGTCGTCCTCATCCTCCTCATCTTCGTCAGAGCTCTCGTCGTTGTTATCACCCCTTGGGCTCTTGCCGTCCAGAGCGCCGATGATGTCCTCCGCTTCCTTGAACTGTCCAACCTTGAACAGCCTGTCCGCCTCATCGACGACGAGAAACTTGATCTTGGAGAGCTTTTCCTGCAGCTCCATATCTCCGTTAATAACCTCCCATAGACGACCGGGCGTACCAATGACGATGTCCGCCTTCTCCAGCTGCCTCTGCTGCTTCTGGATGCTCAGTCCACCCGTCACAACACAGACAAACGGCGAACTGGGGAGTCCCTCGCAGACAGCCTTGAGATGGTCGCCAAGCTGCTTCGCCAATTCACGCGTCGGACTGAGCACAATGGCCATAGGCCCGCTCCTCTTAACGCCCTGCTCTTGCATCTCCAGCCACCGCTCAATCATGGGAATGCCAAACGCGAGCGTCTTTCCGGAACCCGTCTGTGCCTTGCCGATGACGTCTTCGCCCGCGAGGATCTCGGGGATCGCTTTCTGCTGGATCTTGGTCGGCTTGGTGAACTTGAGCCGCGCAATGGCCGAGAGGAGCTGAGGCGACAGGTTCAGCGGAACCCAGGCCGCCACGTCGACTTCTTCTTGGTCTGCGAGGTCGTCCCCATCGGCCAGCGCGCCGAAGGCATTCTCCCCGCGTGCAGAGGACTTTGATACGCCTTTCTTGGCCTGGACCAGCTGCTCGTCTTTGTCTGGTACGGAAGCCAGCTTCTGTTGCTTTTGTTTTTGCTTCTTGGTCTTCTTGTTGGTTTCTTCTTCGTTTGTCGTTTCCTTCCGCTGCTTGGCTGCAGCCTTGTTCGAATCCTTGCCCTTAGGCCTCGGGCTTTCCACGCCAGCTTCACCACTGCCAGCTTGGCCGGCACCGAGATCCCCGCCCTCCACAGGGTCGTCGCCAAATCCCTCAAAAGCCCCGTCCTCATCGTTGGCTTCTTGGGCGTCTTGGGGGTCTTGGGGGTCTTCTGTTGTTATCTTGTTCTTGTCTCCGGCCAGCACAAACTGCACCCGATCCCCATCCTTGACCACGTCGACTCCCTCAATCACCTCGAGCCCTCCAAACTCCTCGCCTACAGACTGCCAAGCAAGGGTGTCTGCGTATACAGCGCGACGAGGGGCTTTGCCGCTCTTGTTTGCCTTGCTGCTCTGAGGCTGGGAGCTCGACGCTTTCGGGACGTTCTTCGATCGTTTCGAGGCAGGGCCAGTCGCGGTGGGAAGCTTGCGCTTCTTTGAAGGAGGAACCATCGGGTATCCTGGAGTCGCCTCTGACCAAGACGATCACTGCTGCCTTTATATGGCGTTATATCGGTTGCGGTTGGTCAAGGAGTCGGTTTCACGGGGTTTGTCGTGATGGAATTGTTGCACCTTCAATCTAAGTAAAGAAGTCCCCCATTTTTTTCCTATGGAATTTTTTCGAGATCTTACCGTCGGCAAAAATCGATGCCGACCCACCGACAACCCCACCATAGTCACCTCCCAACAACACCAAGGTTTCTCCAGCTTCTCCAGAACACTTCAGGAATTAATAGTCAACGATAAAACACCAAACAAGTTGGACATCGTACTTTGTGTATGTGAAATTTCACATTTCAATCAATCATGCGAACTCTCTCATCACCGTCTCGAGTGCCGGCCTCAGCCCCTAACCATCCAGATCATGCATCTCACTGTTGCAACTTCACACATCAGAATGCATGCGCTCAATTATACAAAACAAGGAAAATGTCTTTTCTTCCTGACAAGGAGTCCAAAAGCTAGTAATAAAAAGGCGCAATGCTGCAACATACCCATAACCCTTCTGCCCGTGCCTTCATTTATGCCGTCTCCTTTGAATACCAAGACCGCAATATGATTACATGCATATTTTCTCTTTTGTTTGTTGTACATCCCAAATTCCATTAGCCATCTTTTTCATGATCAGCCTCCCAAGCGAATCAGTGAGCTCCCCTGGCTCTCTTGGCTCCTCCTCCTGCGCCAATCTCTGAGTCGCCTCGCGGTCGCTTGTGTCCAGGTTGGAAATCGGTGGCTCCAGGATTCATACCTCCACGGCCTCCTCCTCGGCCTCCTCTTCCTCCGCGGCCAGCGTGAGCATGGCCTGGGCCGCCCTCCTGGTTGCCGCTCGCCGCTCGCTGACTGGGAGGTACGTAGGCGCCACCTCTGCCACGTCCACCACCCCGGGGCATGGGAATGCCGGATCGTGCCTGTTGCTGTGCTTGTTGCTGCTGTTGTTGCTGGGGAGCTTGCTGAGGTTGAGCCTGAGGTTGAGCCTGAGGTTGAGCCTGTGGTTGAGCCTGTGATTGAGCCTGCGGTTGACCTTCCTTGGCTGCTGGCACCGCATCCCCTTCATTCTTGGTAGCAAATGGATTTGGCGCATCGGCTCCCGGCGTGGCGGGTACAGCAAACGGATTGCTAGCCTTGGGTCCGGGAATGGCGCTTGTTGCTGACTGTGTAGCCTGTGTACCAGCTTGAGCCGGCTTCGCTGTAGCAGGGGTAGCACCTGTGGGAGTCGCTTGAGCGCCCTTGGCAGCACCAGCCGCAGGGGTTGCCGGTGATGGTGTAGCGGGAACCCCGGCCGTTGAGGCCTGTCTTGCAATAGGCTTTGCAGCAGCCGGAGTGGGAGGGGGAGCCTGCGCGGTCTTGGCCACCTCCCAGACTTCGACTACAGGCTTCTGAGGTGTATCAGTAGCAGCCTTCTCCACAACACCAATCTTGGCGTTGGCAGACCTCAGCTTGTTCTCGGCCATGTTGATTCGCAGAGTGGACTTCTTGGACTCCATTAGCTGCGCTTGTTCTCTGGCTGATGAAATCTTTGACTCGTATTCGTTCTTGAGCGTCGACTCCAGCTCCGTCTTCAGCTTGGTGCTCTCAACCTCCAGCTTCTTCTTGATATTAGCTGCAACAATGTTCTTAACGGTGGGGTTCGTCGCGAGGAACTGGCGGATGCCCGAATCGTCAAGATGGGACAGGTCTGCGGGACCAGCAGATGCCGGTGTTGCAGGCACCGCTGGGGCTTCGGCCTTGGCAGGTGTCGAAGGAGGTTGTTCGGGCTGCTCAGCCTTGGGAACATTTCCAGCAGGCTTGGCCGTGGGGTTCTCGGCCAGCCAGATCTGCTTCTCTTGCTCAAACTTGAGCTTGAGATCTTCGTCCTTCTTCTTATACTCCTCTTCCATCTTGGAGCGGCTCTCTCTGAGCTTGGCATTCAATGCATCCCGCATCCGGTCGGAACGCTCCTTGATGGTGCTCTGAATCTTGGCCTCGACCTCGTTGGCCTTCTCCTCAAACTCGTTCGCCTTGGCTTCAGCAGCGGCAACCTTCTCTTCCAAGGCCTTCTTTTCCTCGTCAGAAAGAGACGCAGAAGGCTTCTCGGTGGCATCGGTAGCCTCAATGGCTGTAGTCTCTTGAACAGGAGGTTGCTCTGTGGGTTGAGGGGCAGATTCGGGGGCGGTCTGCACCGCTTGTGCAGCCTCGGTTGCCTGCTGCAGCTTCTTGGCTGTCTCGTCTCGCTCAGAGACAGCGTTCTGCAGCTCAGAACGGAGAGTCTCCAGCTGCTGCTCGGCTCCCCGCTTCTGCTCGTTGACATCCTCGAGCTCCTTGCGGGCATCGGCGAGCTGTTGCTCGAGTTGGGCGACGATGTCGGCAGAAGCGGAAGCTTCAGCTGGCTGGGCAGGCGTAGGCGCCGACTGCACAGCTTGTGCCTGTTGACGAAGTTCCTCGACCTCCTTCTGGAAGTTTTGAACTTGTTGCTCGAGCTCGGACTTCTGGGTACCAGACTCCTCTGCTTCCTTCTTTGCTCCCTCAAGCTCGCTGTTGACTTGGTCTAGGTTCTCTTGGAGATGGTTGGCGCGCTGAATGGCCTCATTTTTCTCTCCGGTGAGTTTCCTTGATCGCTCCTTGGCCTGCTCCACAATCTTGGCACGAGTAGTGGACCAGTTGCTGCGCTCACTCTCAAGAGTCGTCTCAAGCTCAGTCACCTTGGCCTTGAGAGGCTCCTCGCCCTGCTTAAGGGCATCGCGCTCCGTTTCCAGCGTAGTGACCTTCTCCTTCAGCTGCTCCATCTCGGCAGGGTCAACTCGTCCATACTTTGTCAAGATACCCTCAGTCCTCTTCTGCCATCGGTCGCGATCCTCCTGGATTTGCTTGATTTCATCCTCGAGGAACGACTTCTGTGTCTTGAGGGTGTCGATCTCAGCCTCAAGCGGCTGGATACGGCCTTCCATCTCCTCGATCTTTTTGTTCCTTTCCGTGATTTGATCCTTGAGTTGCTGGTTCTCGTTCCGGAGGGTCATGCTGCTCTCGCGGTACAGGTTCAGCTCGTTCAACTTTTCCATCAGATCTTGGTGTGTCATCGAGGTTCGGCCACTCTGAGCAGTCTGGGTACGCTCCTGGTCAAGCTTGAGGCGCGCTTCGTCAAGCTGAGATTGTGTGTACTCAAGCTGCTGCTGAAGACGCTTGGATTCCTGAGCCTTGAGGTCATACTGAACCTCGAGGATTTCCTTCTCGCGCCGGAGGTAGCTATTGAGCTCGCGGAGACCCTCGGTGGCGTCTCCAATCGGAACGGGTGACATCCTTTCATCGTCATTGTCGTCGTTGTCGTTGCGCTTTTGCTGGAGAGCGGCGACCTGCGCAGTCAAACCCTCTAGTTGCTGATGAAGAATCTTGTTCTGCGAATTGACATCCTCACGTCGCGTCTTGAGCTCGGCCATCTCCTGCTCCAGCTGCTGTCGGCGGTCTTCCCAGGAGCTCTCGCTCTGTGTCAGAGTGACCTTGGCAGATTCTGCCTCAGAACGCCAAGTAGCCGCTTCGCTCTTGAGCTCGTTCTGCTCAGCTCGCAATTGTGTAACCAGCTTGGCGGCATCAGCATGCTTGACGAGCTCTTGCTCGTAGTCCTGCTGGGCCTTGGAAGCAATCTCGGCCTGAGCACGGAGATCCTGTTGGTGGTATCGCGTAGCCTCCAAGTGCCTTGAGCTCTCCTCTTTCAGTCGATTGACCTCCTCCTGCAGGATGCCCTTCTCATCTTCAAACCTCCTCGCTACCTCGCCTTGAGAATCTCGAAGGCTAGACAGTTCGGTATTGGATCGGGACAGTTCTGCAGACATATCCTCAACCCGCTGGGTAAGCTCCGTGACCTTGGCTTCCTTCTCTTCAATCAGTGCTTCCATCTCTTGTCGGTACTGTTCCCCAGACGATCGAAGGTCTTCAAGTGCCTCCTCGTTGGCCTGGCTGAGCTCCTTGAACTGCTCAGCTTGAGCCTTGGCGTTCTCCAGGTGAGTGTTGGCCATGTCCAAGTCGCGCTTGAGATCAGAAATCTCGACATTGAGCTCCTGGTTCTCAGCCTCAAGTTGCTGCTGCTGTTCGCTGACTTCGACAGTCCCCGGTCGGGGTGTTGGTCGAGGCTGGAGGCGTCCAGCCCGCTCCTCGGCGTTTCGCACTTCAACTGTCAACTCGTCGACACGAGCCTGAAGATGGTCTCGACTTGTCTTGACACCGACATGCTCCTCACGAATCTGGCTCAGGCTGGCCATGAGCTCGTCAATCCGCTTCTGAGACTCCTTCGCTTCGTACTCCTTCCTAAGCTGCAATTTCTTGCCCTCTTCCGCCTCGTAAGATAGCTTCCTCTGGGCGTCGCTCAGTTCCTGTTCTAGTGTTTCGATTCTGGCCTGAGCCTTGCGACGCGTCTCAGATTCTGCCATATTTCGCTCGTTTTCAAGAGATTGGGAAGTCGCAAGCAAGTTATTGAGTCGGTTCTTCTCCTCGATCAGGCTTTCGTTGTCCTTGCTCAGTCTCTCTTGAATGTCCTTCCATAGCTTCTTCTCAGCCTTGAGGTTAGATGTCTCATTGCGAGCGCTGTCGAGCAAGCCTCTAGCCTCTACCAACTCTTCGGCAATTTGCTGGGTTCGAATGTCTTGCTTTGCGGTCGTCTCGGAGAGGGTCTGGTTCCGCTTTTGCAGTTCGCGGTTCTCGCCCTGTAGACCAACGAAGTTGTTGTTCAACATCTCTCGCCTTTCCGACTCGAGTCTGACTTCAGCATTAAGCTTCACCTTGTCAGTCTGCAGAGCGTTTCGTTCGGCTGTTAGGCTGTCGATTTGGTCCCGCATATCTTGTCGGACTCCATCCTGCGCATCGCGGAAGTTATCATACTCTGACTGCAGCTTTCGAATGGCTTCGTTGAGGGCCTCGATCTGCTCGGTTCCTTCGATACTAGCGAGGGGTAGTCGCTGGCTGCCGTCCATAGAGTGGCGCATGAGAGAAGCCTCATCGCCATTACCGCCTCGCTGCTGCAAGAGTCGACGGAACATGTCGCGCTCCATCTTATAACTCTCCATCGTGTTCTTGATCGATTTGGCTTCCTCTGACATGTGCGCTAGGTCTCGCTCAAGCTTCTCAACCATGTCATGGTCCTCCTTGGCGCGGTGCTTAGCAGCGACCGCCTCCTCGCTCTCCAATTGCTCGGCAAGCTCTCGTGTGATGCGCATCAACTCTTCGTTCTTGGCCTGCAGAGACTGGATGTCCTTGAAGACCACCAGTTTCTGTGTGATGAACTGGTGAGTATCAGACATGTCCGACAAAGCCTCCTCGGTAATCTCCCCCTTCTCCAACTGCTTTAGGCGGACAACTTCCTCGTCAGTGAGCTGATCCAGGCCCTTTTCCATTGCATACGAGTTGAATACAAGCATCTGAATCTGGGTTCCGAGATCACGCAGCTGGGTACCCCGAATCTTAACCTCGGACTGAACATTCGCAAGGGCGCTCTCGGCTTTTCGTGCAGCCCGTCTGGCAGCGTCGCGCTCCTCGAAGCTTTGTTGGGACAACTCAGACATGCGTGCGATCTCGCTGCGAAGTTGGTCGGATTCCGCTTGGAGCTCTTGCACCTCGGGCGCCTTTGCCTCCAGTGCGGACATCATATCATCAAGCTCCTCGGCAAGTTTCTGGTTACGGCGCCGCTCGCTGGCCAGTTGAGCCTTGACTTGGTAAAGCTGGTCGATGGCCTGGGTTGCGGTCATGGCGCCCTTGGCTCGGATGGATGCCGGGGTTCCAAATGGAGACGAGGGTCGGAACATGGAACCATTGGCACGAGGGGTCTGGGGTGCCGACTCGGGTGGAGGAGCATTCTGCTCCATTCGGACCTGATAGCCATCGATTTCGGTCTCAAGTTCTCGGATGCGCTCTTCCATTTGGGTGGCGTTCTGTCTCTCTTGCTCAAGCTCGAGTCGGATGCGTCGAATCTCGTTCTCGTAGTTGTCCTTGAGGCGCTCTTTTTCGGCTTCGAGTTCGCGCACACGCTCCTGGTGTTTCTTGCTAAGCTGATCAGACATGTCGACCAGGCGCCTTTGATCCTCAAGCTCATGCTTGTAGCTTTCGATTGTCTGAGCAAAGGTGCCCTCCTGTTTCTGGAGCTTGACCAGTGCATCGTCTGCCTTGGCCTGCATAGCATCAAGTCGTTCGCGAAGCTGTTGTTCGGTCCGCTTGAGGGTGTCGACTTGGGATTGAATGTCCTCATTCTGTCGCTGAAGTTCGGCGATGCGGGCACCCTTTTCCTTTCGGTATTTGAGTCCCTCGTCGCTCTTGGTCTTGAGTTCATTCTCGAGCCATTCGCTGTTCTTTCGGGCCAGGTCGAGCTGTTGCTGGAGCGATTCCTCGCGGTATTTGGCGCTGTTCAGTTGACCTCTCGCGTTTTGCTCCGACTGCTGAAGAGCCGTGATCTCGCGAGAGAGCTCGACGTTTCGCTGATGCTGTTTGGTAAGTTCATCGGTAATGGTCTGATCGCGCTTGTTGTTGGATTCAATGATGCTCAGGTTGGTGCGGTTCGACGACTGGAGGGTCTCGATCTTGTCATTGAGGGCCTTGATCTCGGCATCGTAGTCCGACTTCTTGGCCTTGAACAGCTGGAGTTCGTTCTCGACAGACTGACGCTTGGTCTCTGTGGTGGAAGTAAAAGTTAACAACTGTGCAGCCTCAATACGCGCGCCGCCACCAGTACATACCTTCATCCTTCAACTGCTGCCTGGCTTCTTCAACATCTTTGAGAGCCTTGTCCGCCGTGGCTTTGGACCCCTGCGACCGCGCCTCGGAGCTGCGCACCGCGTTTTCGAGCTCAATGTCGGTCTGGAGCTTATCGGCGTAGAGAGTGTCAAACTCATGTGCTTTAGCAGCGACGGCCTGCAAGAGTGAGGTGACCAGTTCGATGGTTGGCTCGGTCGTCAGCGCCGCAATGACAGGCTGATCGAGGCCAAGGTGACCTGCGATGTAGCCGGTGTCTACATCGGCGGCCGCCATGGTCGTGATGGGATCAGTTCGACAGCGCGGCACTCGTCATTCCCGCAACTGCGCGTCCTGGGTCAAGAAGTAGCGTTAAGCGTATCTTGGAGTGGTTTGTCGGTTCGCTTCGTACCAGTTAGCTCCGCGAATGAGCGTGGGTGAGGTTGATGCAAAAAGCCCCGACAAAGGAAAGGGTTTCGTTATTGGAGAGGCGAGGAAATCTGGGAGCTTCCAGGCTGAAGATCCAGAGATTGGAGCCACTGTTTTTGGAAGTCAACACGCCCAACGCTGTTGCTGTCTGAGGAGCAACGTGCACGGGCCACATAGAGCTCCAACCCGCGTTTGGGGTGCCTTCAATTGCATCCCGTCGTAACAACATTCTTCCGTAAAGGGAACCTACCCTGAAGATGACCGTTGAACTGGATAGCAAGGCCGACTACATCCTGATACGTAGGACAACAGACGAAAGCGCACTGGGATTTTAACTAATACTACCAGGTATGTATCGATGAACGTGGTAGGCAGAGTTTTCATGTAATTGAAGTCACAAGTCGATGACGGCTACCTAGTAGCTACTGAAAAGCTTACGGTTTACTACGAGAACTCTCAATCATGTATAACTTCACTTCCACAACACGTCAAATAGCTTCACGATGACATGGACGCCCTATCTCCATCGCAAGTCTTGGTTTCAATATCATTTTAATCTATTATCTGAAGATCGCTCAATACCCAACACTGATCCAATAACGCCGGCTCAAAGACGCAAACACAGTAAATCCATACGCCTAGATAGCCAATTCATGTCGCACCCAATGTGACTTTACTTCGCCCATCCCCCGACGTGTGCGTCCATCTCATACGCCTCCACAGGCCCTGACTGGAAGCTGAGCCCAGGCTTAGAGCCGTACGTCGGCGCCGGATGCGCCGGGAACTCAGAGACGTGCTGTCCATCCGAGCCTCGAGCCCACCCGGCATTCTGCCCTTGCTGAGGCGACACCGGCGACACGTAGTTTGACTGAGGCGATTGATGCCCGTGCGGACTAGGATATGCCTTGGCGAGATGGGACTGAAGTTGTGCAGTCGGGGCATGGTTTGGGGGAAGCTCGACAATGGGTTTTCCACCATCGAGCTCTGGCTTTGGAGGGGAAGCTCCCGTCGACAACTCAGCGAGGCCTGGTGCAGAGTAGCCCTTACTAGCACCTGCGTGGTGCGACGTATACTCCGAGTTTCCCATGAGCTCTGGCTTGCCCGAATAATCTGGAGGGCGAGGACCATCGTTGTGCGAAGGAATCTCTTCCCCGCGTTCCTCGCGGCGGCGCTTTCGTCTCATGAAGAGGAACAGCCCTACGCCAAGAGCAACAACGACTACTACACCAGCAACTCCGCCTGCGACGGGTGCAACATTGGTGCCGCCTCCTGACTCGTTCTCATCCTTGTTCGAGTTTGACGAACCGCTATCGCCAGAAGCACTGCTGGTGGCCGTTGCCACCGTACTGCCCGACGCCGTTTTAGCAGGACCAGTCGCACCAGTTCCGGCACCAGAGCTGGCAGTTGGGTACAATTGGGCGATGGACTGGTCCACGGTAGCGATAACCTTGCTCTCAGCAGCACTGCAATAGTACTTGAAAACGTTGATAGCAGAGGTGACGTTGGCAAGGGCCGTGCTATCGCAGTTGTACTTGACCATCTCTGTCAAGCTGCTGGAGATGTCTTTGGACATTCCGGACTTGATACACACGCAAGAAGCAAGTTCTTGTGGGCCACTGCCGCATAGCCAAGAGCTTTGCTGGAAAGGTGTGAGCGGTATGTTGTAGCCAAACAGCAGAGCATCAACCTTACCTCCTGGACAACCGAGGCAATGCCGCTTTGTGCACATTTGTTGAGGGACTTGTACTGAGGCAAGGCGGTAATGTAATAGGACACTTCGACATGTCAGCATGCTGATTCTCACGATGGTTTCGCTTGGACTGACTATCTCCAGGAGGATGGTTCGGAGTCGCAAATGACGTGGTGCCCTCGTTCATGGCGCAAAAGGCGTTGTAGAAGTTCTGCGCCGAGGTAACATCCTCGTTATTCGAGCAAGAAGATTTGACCGAAGTCTTGATCGTCTCGCTAATGGAACTAACGACGTCCTTCTTGCTGCAGACGCAAGGCGCATTCAACTCGGCAGCCTCGGGGCACCTGGAAGAGGCCTGCACTCCGGTCAGTCAATCCGCGTCGGTTGTCTCGTACTCGATACGTCGGCCCTACCACTCCAATGACAGCATAAGACAATGCCGACTGCGCACAAAGAGGCAAGTATCCTATTTCCGGGAGATCGGTGATGTATGCTTCGACGATGTTTGTCGTCGGGGACGCAAAGGTGATGCTCAAATCCTGGTCGCAGTATTTTTTCATCACCTTTGACGCGCTGGAGAGATCGTCCGTCGCACTCTCGCCGCACTCATACGTGATGCTGTTCGAAATCGAAGCCGCGACATCGTCGAGTCTGGTGGAGCAGATGCATTTCTGCAATTCGGTTTCCGAGTCGCCGCACAGGGTCGAGTACGTCTGCATGCCGACATTGTATGAGATGGCACTGGAGGCACACGGTGCCTTTAGGGTCAGTACCGTTTTCGAGATGATTGTGCAGAGTCATACCAGATACGTGAAGATTTCGAGATCAGTCACGTAAGAGACATCTGCCGTGGCCGAAAGGGCGACCAGACCGGCCAGCGACAGCCCGTGTAAGTGCTTCATGGCCAAGTCCCAAGCAGTCACGAGCAGGTATAGGAGCCAAGAAGAGAACGGAGCGCAGAACCGGGCACCCCAACTGAGGGATCGCAATCACAGAAGCGTGGCACAAGAGGAGATTTCCCAGAGAAAACAGCCAGCCGCCGGCTCGTGTTCTTTGTATTGGGCCTTCTCATCTGGCGGAGGAGCCCGAGAAGCCTCGAAAAGCGCCTGGGCGGGTCCAGATTCAGCTGGCGCCGGGACCCCTGAGCTTAGCCGGATGGCTTGCGAGCTGAAGAACCGGCTGGATTAACTAACCAGCGTTGAAGAGAGGTTTTGCTTGCATTTTTGAGTTGTAGCGGTAACCTAGGCGTAGAAAAGCCCCATATCCATGCACTCGAAGCGAAAACACATAGATTTCCACCTTTAAATCGCCTTCGGTGGAAGATGGGGAGATATGCATCGCAATAAGGTTGTCGACCCCAATGAATCTATCAAGGATGAGCGTGAACATGAAGCGTAGGTTTTCCTTAGCGTCCTCGAGATTGGGGGCTTCACGCCTAGATTAATTCGATCAGCCTGTGAATCATGTGCCGTTGTCTATTGCATCATGACGAACCAAACGCGACGATAGCACAAGTCTAGATTATCCAACGCCCGTTACAACGAACAAGTCGAGGAATCGGTAATACATTAGAGATTCGGGACTCCGTGCCTCGTAGGGCTGCTTGAACCGTTTGAGCACCAACACTCGCTTGTCTCATCACGGACTCCCAGAGACCGGGGACTCCCTCCCCGCCCAAAACAAGGCGCGGTTTCCAAATAGAGCCAAGGGGGGCGCTACTCGGGGAGCGACTGGGCCAAGCCGCCTCCTATTGGCTGTGCTGAAATGAGCAGAGGGCACTTGCAGCCCGACAAAGCAAAAACACCAAGGCAAAAGTCTGGATGAAAAAAGTAGCGCGGGAGCCTCGCTTCTGAAGGCGTCTGGAAGGATGTTTATGCTGACTGAGGAGGACGACTTATTGCTGGTGATGATGTTGAAAGGCGGACTATCTTATCACCTTGCTACTATAGAACTGGATGCTGCGATGGGCCAAGCTCACGTGGAGCGGTAATCCCGGAGGGACCAAGCACTCGGACCCACGGCTTGGACCCTTGTACGCTGCTCGTGAGCTCTCACCCATGACGCTGCCAAAGCTCTCGTCAGGACCAAGAACTCTCACGGGCCAGTATCGTCAAGAGGCACGCTTGGCAAGCGGAGGTGGCAAATTGAGAGTGAAAAGTAAATAGTTGATTCTGTGACTTGAGTAATAAAATAGTTGGTCTGTAGCTGGATTCCATCGCAGCTACGACATTATATATGTAAGTATGTAGGTATCCTGGTTCCGTATCCCTTGTTGGCTCCCTCAAATTCCCAAACGCCTTGCTCAATATAATAGGTATATAATAAAGTGTATCAGATTGGATCTGCACCTTGCAATCAAAACCCGTCAACGCCCCCCAAAAAGACAAAAGAAAACAAGGCCCAATCTGTATCAGGTAGATCAAATCAAAGCACGCGCACAATCTTGGGTAACCGGTACCGCGACGGGCTGTCGTAGTACTCGCTGATCATGCCGTGCCCCGCTGTAGCTCTCCGCATCGGCAGCCTGCCCGACGCAGTGGCCGGCCTCCTCGAGCTGGAGCTGGAGCGGTTCTGCTCCGGCGCCGACGACCGCCTCGGCTCGCGGCTGTGGTCGCGCTGCCTGTCGGCCGACGGCTGGCGGGAGAGCCCGGAGAAGTAGGTCTCAGAGGAAGAGGTCCTGGAGCTGGCGCGCGAGCTCGACCGCTGCGAGCTGACGTAGTCCCAGTCGTCGGCTTCCTCGTAGATCTCCTCGAGCAGGCAGTCGTCCTCGGCGTCGTGCTGCCGCTGCTTGTGGAGGGCGCTGCTGAGGGTCTCCCAGAGGTCGAGGCCGAGGTCGTCCCAGATGACGACGGCCTTGAAGAGGCGGCGGCAGGCCTGGGTGCCCTCTGTCTTGTCGAGCTCGCCGTAGGACTCGAGCTCGCTTAGGCTGGGGAGGCTCTCCCAGGCGATGGAGATCAGGTCTGACTGGTCCTTGAAGGGGGAGCGCTCGAGATAGTAGGTGAGGAAGTCTGACGTCTCCGCCTTGGTTGCGAACTCGGCTTCCTCGAGCGCTTGTTGGCGGAGTTGCTCTTCTTGAGCCTTCTGCTCTTGCTGCAGCTTCTGCTTGCGCTTCTTGGGGTTGCCGAAGAGGGGGACCTTGGGTGTGGTGGTTCCTCGAAGCATCGTTGCGGTTTGTGTTGTGTGAATTAATGATGTCGGGTTTGTCGGTCGGCAAGAAAGGGTCGGGTATGGTTCAAATAGTATATAGGACAGTATGGAATGTTGCTTGTCGACGGTGAACAGCAAAGAAGAGACGGTGTGAGCTGTTGGGTATATGGGAAGGGATGGAACAGAGAGCAAACACAGCTGGACTTTGTTGACGTTCGAGAGGCCAGCTCGTCGACGTATGTATCAAAAGAAATTGGTTGCTTTTAGAAAAAAAAAGCAAAGTTAAGGTAAAGGGTCTTTGGGTGTGTGTAGTAGTGAGATGGGGGAGGGCCGAGTGGGAAAAGCCTTGTCTGGATGTCCAAGATCCAGTGAAAGTGATGAGGATCCGTAGCTATTTTCGTAGCAGCAGGTTGCCGTATTCCGGCCGGAAGTTCGCGGGGCCTTGTTGGTGATCCCAAAGAATTGCAAGACGATCTGCAGTCTCGGGAAGGGGGAGGGGGGCATACAGCGGACGCCTTTATTATGTATTCCCGTCTCATTGTCCCCTTTGGCGACAGGCCAAGCGGCCAAGTCATTGCTTTGTTGGGCTGGCCCCCAAGAGACCAACCATTACCCGTACCTCGGGCGGATCCCAGAGCCCAGGAGCTGCGATCCGTTGCCCAACTTGAGATGAGAGAGAGGTACGTAGCCCAACGGCGTATGAAACAGAGTTTAGCCAAGCATAAGGGAAATCAAGCCCTCTTTTCCCAAGAAACCGGGCCGGCCAGGAGGGAGGCTGAGTTGAATCAGAAGCCCCCCAGAGCCTAAATAAACTCGAGAAGGGGACCATGGACCCAAAGTTTGAGCAGAATGGCCTTGGAAATTGTTTGGTAGGCGCACCTACACTCCATTGGGTGCCCTTCTTTCTCGCGCCCCATTTTATGCCCCTCCCAGGGCCATCCCAGTTGGGGCGCTTCCCATCACAGCCCGCCCGAGCAAACTGCAAACCACCTCAACTAGCGGAGGCGCTTCGCGCAAAGCTATGTACGTTTTACCTTGTGCCTGGTGAATGCCACTCGCAATACAACTCCTGACAAGGCTTGTTTGATAAGAGCCTGGGGCCTCTGGGTTTGTCTGTTGGTTTGACCGGATGTAATTGCATATCTGAGGTTCCTTACTGCGGCGGATCAGGGACGGAAGAATCCGACTTCGCCGAAAAGGCCTGGCCCCAAGTTCGCCGAAGTGGTCCGGTACAAGACTACAAGTGGGCTACCCACCTAACTACGTCGTTGATGCCATGTCGGTGGAATGTGGGAGCCCGGCATCCGTAATTACCTTCTTTCTTCCAGCACACACATACGTACGTACCTCCGACCTTACGTGAGGTGCCGATGGCTTGCGGGCTTTGCCATTGCCAACGGGAGGCGTACTGAGTGCCGCTATGGCTGACATCGTTTTCCTGCTCGCCCTTGGTGCCGCGCCCCCAAAAGTCTGGCCGGGGAGAACTTGGATCAGCGCTTCTGCTCCCCCCAACACGCAACACACCACAAACAAACAAACAAACAAACAAACAAGCACAACTCTGACATATGCGCACCGTCAATGACTATCACGACCGCTTCCCTGACTCCGTCCCGTCCTTAGCGGCGATAGGATTGCCCTTTTCGACCTAAGCCGGCTGTTCCTGTTCCCTAGTCCCTAGTGTCCGCGTAGTAAGATGCCGCCGGTGCGAGCCCAGACCAGGCAGACGGTCAGATTTGCGCATTGACTGTGTGCCAAGGGGAGACACGGGGGGCACGGGGGCACGTCAGGGACGCCGCACGGTTGGGGCAGCGCTCGCCGGCACCTCTTCCGGGCGGGAACATACTGGACGAACCAGGGCCCGGGGGGATGAAGCTACTGTACGATCATCCAAGGCCGTGCTTGCAACAAGGGACGCGTCGTCCACTCGGTGGCTGCAAGCATTTCCCTGAGCTTCCCAGGGCTCCCGCGTCCAGAGTCTGTCTGTCACGGAGAGTTTTCCCGCTCGGAGAGTCGCCGTCCGTGGACCAGCACCAATGAAGCCATCACGGCGCCTTTGACAAGGGTTCACGGAGTCAACTCGCTCACCCTGTGGATACAGCCTCCATAGTTGGGGAATGTTGGAAACCTGGTACGTCTGAGGTCTCCTGGTAGGGTTCATGCTGGGCGTCAAGGCGTTTGTCCTTGAACCAGGTTCTTGGGACTCTATTGATCCCTCCCCAAAGCTCCGATAACCTCTCCACATCTCCCCGCCTTGACCTCTTGCTGGGAGCAAGATCTTTAGAAGACCGCGATCGAGAACCCACAGATATTTCGGTCCTCTATACGACGTAACAACGCGCTATTAGCACTAGATTCCTCCCTGTAGGCAGGATGCGTGCTGCCACCAGAGCTCCACCGTGCAGCTGGGGACGTGGCTGTCCCGTTTTACGAGGCGTCTGTCTTTGAAACACACTCAGCGCAATCATGTCTTGGATTTGTTGTTTTAGCTGCATGCGCTGAATCAGTGTATCACATGCCAAGACACCAACCAAGGCCTCTGTTCAGACTGCGACCAACCTGAGTTTGACGCAAAACTCGCGCGAAACAAGGAGCGCCATTCGGAATGGCCTTGGGCTTCCATTCAGGGTTCCATTGACTAAGTTGCGGTCCTGCATTGCCATGACACCTGCACAAATGAGGTCAAACTTTTCCAACTGCTCAATGGGAGGAAACTCTCTTTCTCATGCTCGGCTTCCCCCTTATTATGCTTCTTCGGGACGTTGCTCCATCCCGACGGCGCCCTCTAGAATGGCATGGGAAAAACAATAACCTTTTATTATTTTACGTCGGTGGCTCATTCGAATACGAAAAAAGGGAGCTTGTTCTCTCTTTGCTCCCCCGAAAAGTCAAAGTTGCGGCTTGCATTCCTTCTGTCCGTCCTATGAGTAGCCATCTTCTTGCGCCGAAACGTCGTGATTGGCCCGTGTGGGGCTGCCCGAAGAGGCACCGCAACCACCAAAGCATTGACTACCTTATGTGACGGGAGAGGAATGGACAAGACGGCGAGGCGGAAGACGGTGCAAATCACAGCACAGACGGCGCGGGTCCGATCTGTCTCGGGCAAGCCCGCCATCCCAAGGCTCAGGTTCGGCGGGTAGAGGGGGCTTCCTGGCAAGGAGAGGAGGGGGGGGACCTTGGACAAGCCGCCGAAGCCTTCGAAGCCTTCGAAAGCATTGGTCCGTCTTCTCTGGATGGAATGAAGCCCTGGAAAGTTCAAGGAACCGGTTTTATGCTTTCGCCGTGACGTCTATTCAGTGCTATGGGTAAGTCTTTGGCAGAATGGAATATCGGAGACGCAGATTCCTCGAGGCGTTGTCTCCAGGAAACTGGGTTGTGGCTAAAGTCAGTTCAATTCAACCAAATTACCAACAAGGTGAATAAGTCTCTAGTCAAGGTTGGCATCCCGATTGGGATAAGAAAGGAGAAGGAGTAGTCTACATAGTAGGAATCACAACAGGACCGCTTTGACTATTCGTCGCATGAATAATGAATAAGGTAGCCAGCCGCAAGATCGATCGAGTCGATCTTCCGATGGAGATCGGAGCTCTGATCATTAAGCTGTCAGGAACTTGCGCACGAGCAACTCCCTATCTCCACATTTCAGGCTACTAGTCATGTATTATTACACTGGTTGTCTTGGTGCGGCATGGTTGGGTGGGCATCTGCCGTGCGAACTGTCGTCGCTTGACATAGCCAACCGTGAATCCCCTCACTTTTTTTTCCCCGTCGGCCGTCAGCACTGGCAACTAAACACCCCAGCACTGGCAGACAGCTGGCAACGCCAGATCATCCCACTAAACCACCACGTAAAATTTTCATTAGGCAGAAATAATGGCTAGAAGAAAGGATTTCCCTTGTTCCGTCCTTGCTGTTCGTTTCTTTCATCCTCACATCCATCGTGACAAAGCTCGCTATCCGTGAACAACAACCACAGGAAATACTATATTTCATCTCTTCTTCTCCCCAGGAATTGGGCTGGCTTCTTGTCTCGTCATGATCAATCCATTCACCTACATCCGCAACATGCTCTTCCGCAAACCTGTCCGCGCCTACGACCCCAAAGACTTCCCCAACTACCGCATCCTCTTCCCCGAGCCCAAGTCGACACTGCAGATGCTTACCGAGTACAAGCCCGCCATCATGAGCTTCATCGCCTGCAACTGGCAGCTCCTCGTCGTCATGTTCAACACCGTCTGCAAGTTCCTCCGCATGGTGCACCGCGACCCCTTGAAGCTCCCCGACGCCGTCAACTGGATCGTTCGCGAGTACAAGGCCGCTGATGGCGCGCGAGTCTCGCACGCGAGCCTGCTGCTCTTCTGGCTCTACCGCACCTCGATCTCGCTGAGCTATACCATCTGTGATCTTTTGGTTGTGGCATATCGGAAATGGGTGCCCTTCTACAGAAATGTCTGGGCTGAACGGGCTTACTGGCAGGGCCTTGTCATTCGAGCTGCTTCCATCGCTGTGCCTGCTACAATTGACATAATCAGCTTTCTCATTGTCTGTTTCTTTGTTGCCATTGTTCTCTTTCAGCTTGGGTTGAGCCTCTTTGGTCCTGCACAGGAAGAACTTAAACAACAGCCCAGAACACGCCCTCATACGCCTACAGCACCACCTCAACACACCTCGACCAAGCCTCTCGGAGCTGGATACGTCCGCGTCTCCCCCAAAGCCAAGAGCTATCTGGCCTCTCATCAGATTGGCATCCCCGAGACGACCCGACCGAAGAAAACCACCAATTTCCACCCCCTCGACCAGTCCAACCAAGACTCCCGCAACATTGTCCCGCAAAGCCGCGATCTCCAGAGATATGACCCAAACATCTTCTATTCTAACCACGAACAACGTCAGGATAAGCTGGTGACCAAAGATTACAAGACACAGTGGCTGCAAGCCTCTCTCTGCTCCATCGAGCGAGAAGTCCAACGCGCAAAGAACGATTTCGACCGGGTCAAGGTTCAAGTCAGCTACTTCAGCAAGAGTAGCAATACCCTTTCCTCTCCCTCCTCCCTACAGAGTTCTCCTCATGGCGAGTCCCTCCACAGCCGCCAGTTCGCCGTCATCCGCCACGAAAACACACGTGAAAAGCACCGCCTTCAAAGTATCATCACTGACTACTCTACCGAGATTGAGTTCTCCATCACATGTATCCAGAAGCTGCTCCGCTCTGCTGACGGAAGACTCACTGAATTCGAAGCTCGAATTGACAAGCTCGACAACCTGTTCGCATCCATTATGCGACAACAGCTGCAGGAGTGCAAGACTAACATGGAAGTCATGGCCAAAGGTACAGCCAAGGCCTGGAACAACTACAAGGAAATTGAGGCACGATGTCTCCAGCGGATCGAGAGCCTCGACGAGGAGGTAGCCAAGTGGCAGAGGTATGAGAAGCTGTACAGAGTGAAGCGAGTTGGCTTTGCACTCGGGGATGAGATTTTCGCATGATGAGTACCGTGCTACTTACGAACATGATGCTAACGGACAACGACTGACGATTTGCTACGTTTGTATGAATAAATGATTGCATATACAGGATAAACAGAATGGCGTTGGGGGACACATTTGGCACATTTGCTTGCTCGACAGAAAGGATACACAGGACTCGACTTAGGCAGGGCAGGTGATAGAGCCATAGCGAGATAGACTGCACGCATTTCAGCATTGAATTGAATGAATTTCTTCAGAATGAAGCTGATATGCCACGGTAGAATTGCATGGTGACTTCACAAAGTGGCCGCCGAATCAGACATAAGCCAGCCCATCCGTTGTCGAGAAAGAGGGCACATCCAAAGGCCTTTGGCAATGTGCGTATCAGGTGAGATCCTAGATGCCATCGCAATGGGCGGCTCAGGCGCTTCGGTGTTGGTTGAAGTGACCTTTCGCTCATACCTTTTTCGAGTAACGAAGCTCATCGCGCAAGACGAAAGTTTATCCGTGAGTGTAAGGGAAGGAGTTGATAAGGCGCAACAGTGGGCTTTTTCGATTAATATTGCTTCAACTTTCATTAGGAATCATCGACAAGATGAATTAATCAGAAGCCGAGAAACATAGTGTGTCTAGAGCTTTCGCAAGGAGATGTTCAAGATAAAAGGCTGCATCCTACCTTTCACGATGTTTGTGGTCGAGGCAAGATTGTGTAGGGGCACACGTTTCAACACCATCAGGTCTCAGCTTTTTACAAGTGTCTGTAGACTAGCATAACATGGGACGCGGCGTAGACGGAAATTCAGCCTGCTTTGATTCTCTTGGTAACGCACAAAACAACTCGTCACCCTTGATGGGTTCTCAAGCACAATGCATCACCAGATCCCACTAATAACAATCGGTAGAATCATAAACCTGCCAGTGCAGCGCAGCCTTCTTCTTCCCACCACTCTGAACGGTAGCGCAGTGAACCTCTCCCTGGGAGGCGGTTTCCATTCCAGCCGAGTAATCGAGAATCGCCTGGTGCACAACCGAGATGACATCGTCATCACCCATGGTCAAGGCTCCCTCAGCGGCTCGAACAGCAAAGGTGCAAGAGTCTGACTTGACAATGTCGACATACCCGGCGCCGTACTGCCCAGCAGGGACCGTAAAAGTTCCGTTGTGGCGGCCAAAGGCGGAGAGCAGAGACGCGCAGTCGCGGAAGTCGGCGCGCTTGATCTCCCGAGGGGCCTCGGAGCCCGAGAACGAGGTGTCGTCGCAGGTCTTGCGGACCTTGGCGCTGGGGGTCCAGTAGGTCGAGCCGATGGGGGCTGCGGTGGAAGCAGCGCAGGGGACCGCGGTTGAGACGACGACGATGTCGTCGAAGAGAGTGACGGACGCGGTGCTCGAGGCGGCGGGCGCTGGAGCGGCGGCTGCGAGGCCGGCGAGGACAGCCATGAGAGCGACGGCACGCATCTTGATTGATTGGTTGGTGACGGTGAAGTGAAAATAGAATGAAGTCGCGGCGGAAGAGAAGAGTAAAGCCGGCGGACTTGAGGGTATCGAAAGTGGTTGAACAAGCGAATGAGCGGGACAAAGATGATCAACACCTCTGTTCAAATGAGAGACTGAAAAGAAAGAGTGCGCGGCAGAAACAAGAACAGAACAGAGTGAACGAGGAAGGGGTTTCTCCAAAGGAAGAGAGTGAGGGGGAAAAGAGTTGTTATCCAGAGGGAGAAAGGCGAGGGATGCAATCACAGGAGGTGCTTGGGCGTTTCAAGTTGAGTACCTAGAGATCTGTTATTGATCAGCATGAAACAAGAGATCACAGGTTGGTGAGACCATATGAAAAGGCTTTCTAAAATTTGCATTGCATTCAATATGGTAGGGCATCTGTGCGAGGGCTTCTGCCAGTGCCGACAGAGTGAAACGAGCCGCCAGCTGTTGACAGCCGTTTGTTTGACGGCCGTGACCTCGCGACGTTTCTTGGTTGGTGTTTAGGTACCCCGGCTGTGTTTTTGCGATGGGGCTGTTTCGAATTTAAAGCGTCATTTCATGCTGGGGTATGGCCAGTCAATTGCATTCTTGAGAATCATAAGATTATTGCATTTCGCTTCATTTAAAGTCGAGTGCCTTGCTGGCATCACAATCCTTGAGGCGAGGATATACTACAGGACCCAGCAATGACTTCATATCGGAGTTGAGCAGAGGAAACCAACCACCTGGCAATTGAAATGTTGCATTGTAGAGTCAGCAGCGAGCTAATTTTCTCAGCGTGACGCTCGGATCGAAGAAACAGGATCAACATCGATGCTCTTAATTTGAAACGAAACGTGTTTGCTTCCTCTACAAGGACAATGCGCATGAAATTCACTGATCTCAAGGCTTTCACCTCCAACCCATCCTACTAAACTCAATGGCAGACCCCTGGCAAGCAATGACGGACAGCTCTCCACTGTCAGTAACACGCTGGAACCCGCAAGCCGTTCATCCTTGATCCGGGCCTTGCATCATCCGACCCGATGACGCTCTCCTCGGGTGCCGCGGCACAACCAAGCGATCCACCAATGCCAGCGATCCGAAGCTTCTTGGCTTTCATTCTTCTCTTTAGCAGAATGTGGGAGAGAGGATGGGTTGTCCCGTTTCTTGGACATGACTTCATCGGCCCCGCGGATCCATTCTCGGCCAAAAAGGTTTTTTTTTTTTTTTTTTACCCAAGAAACACCTCGCCCCGACAGCCTGACTCGTTCTTGGCCAATTCCGGAGACGTCACTGGCCCGTTTACTCCGTCTCGGTGACCTACGTTTTTCTTTGCTATTACACCAAGCAAGGAAGGGCCCTTTCGCGGCCGAAGAGCAGTTCAGCCAGTAGGGGAAAACTGGTACTTGGACTTTCCACAACGGCCCACCTCCTTGAAGCTGGGATGAGGCGCGCTTTGCTTGTGACTGGTCCTCTCGACCCAGTTGATGGATGATGATGTGCCGAGTGATGATCGAGTCTAACCACCTGGTCGGAAATCGGGAAGCCTAATTGGAAAGAGTGACACTTTTATCGTCAGACCCAAGCAAAAACGACCCAGCTGAGAAAGCCTTTTTACCCCTCGTTCTCGGGGCTCCGGCTGCTTTCATGGAGCCGGGGGGGTCGTAAGGGTCCAGTGTTGATATCATCGTCATGGTCAACCACCAGTGCTAACCAACACGGACAGCCTCGTCAGCTGAGGGTCGGCTTTTAGCTGAGAAGGATTCAATGTATTGTGAGATCCGGTTTCTTTCAGACTGATTCTCTTCTTTCAATATACTTCCCGTGCTATTGACAGACATTGCGACTGCTCAATTCGATCAAGTCTCCATCTCCGTGTTTCTACTCCAAACCTCTTGACAGCCATCAGTATGCAGGCGGCCGCGTCCGAACAACCACCCGCGCATCACACCAGCGCAACAAGCAAAGTAAAGCGCATAGTCAGCAAATTACGGCACCACTCTAACCCGTCTCCTCCCCCAGAAGAGCCCCTCAAATCTTCATCCGTCTCGCCTCTCTCCTCTGCGAACGCATCGACGACGTCCTCAGCCTGCGCCCTCCCCGCCGTCGGCTGCCACCCCAAGCACAACCAGCGCCAGAGCCGCCGCGGCTCCGCGTCGGAGGAGGAGGAGCGCGCGCACGACATCGAGCTCTGGAACGCGGCGTACGATGCGCTGAAGCGCGACTCCCGGTCCGTGGGCCTCGTGCTCGCGTACGAGAGCATCATTGCGCAGGAGCTGCCGGATGCGCTGAGGCCGGGCTACAATGGCAACCCGAACGGACTGCCGACGGAGAGCGAGAGGAGGCTGGAGCTCATGTCCATGATTGCTTCGTCGGGGCTGAATCGCAAGCTCAGCGCCGTGTCAAAGAATGAGTCGGGTGACGACGATGCGAGGGAGATTCTCATCGATGCGAGGGCTACCGTTACAAGGCTGGTGCCGGATCAGCCCAGTGCTGCCCTTGCCTGGGCGGGTATCGCCTCTCTGACTCCTGTATGTATACCGCATTCTCTACCATTGGTAACAGAACCGACCGGATGACTAACGCTCGATAACAGCTCCTCCTGGATCCTCTCCTCCGTCACGCCGACGTTCGCCGCGGCCTCGTGAATCTCACAACCACAATCATACACTTCATGACCCTTCCCCGCACTCTCCACCCTTCATCCTGGTCGTCACCCCAAGAGTTCCACCGCCTGCAGGCTCACGTCCGGCGGACGCTGCTCGACCTGTACCGCTGCATCCTCGAGTATGAGATGAACATTGTCTGCGCCGCTGCCAGTGCCTGGAACATGGCTGCCCGCAACGTCGTCGATTGGCATGGCTGGAAGGCCATGGACGATGCGGTTAGGGCCAAGGATGCGGAGCTGATAGAGATCATGAGGAAGCACGGGACTGATGAGGCGAGGGCGCTGATAGAGAGAAAACAAGCCGTTGAGGTGGGAGAACGAGGGAGCTTGTCTAACAGTATGAGTTCAGGCGATGGGAATTGAAAGACACATAACAAGATCAAGACGAAATACAAAGCGTTGACTGGCATATCATTCACGACCTGAATATACTATCAAAATCGGGCATACAAGACATCAATTGGTATCCTCATTGCTCGAATTGAACTCGATTCAATACTCGTCTGAGCGGCCAAGTCCAATGATCGTTCCGTGCTGCTCTGTCCATCGACACCTCTACCTTTCACGACGCAACCGGCCAGCAGTTGCCAACACAGCTCCTCCGTTTCAACACTTACTCTTCATTCTTGGGGATGATGCCCTGCTTGTCCAGTTTGGTCAGGTGACCGTCATACTCAGCCAGACGCCGCTGCCACCGCCAAAGGCCCGTTTTGAAACCGATTGCGTCCATCATCGCCGGCCACTGGGCCATCTGATCACGGATCACAAGCTCATACACGCTGCACAAAACCTGGATAAACTCCGCCTGCGGCTGAAGCGCAACTGCGTACAAGTGCCGCACCAAATCCGCCCAGCATGAGATGTAGTCCACGTCAAACGTGGACTCGGGGTAACGGAACTCAATGGTGTCGTACTTGGAGATCACGAGGGCGCAGCGGCGGGTTGTGTGTATCGGTCCGTCGTCGAACTTGCGGAGAGCCTGTCGAAGGCTGGCTAGGTCAGGTTCCGCCCAAAGGCGCTTCATCGCCCCAAGGAGCTTCCTATCCAGATTGTTGCGGCCTCTGGTCCTTACCATGACCTCAGCAAGTGCCGCATTGAGTGCGGCGCCTTCACCAGAGATGTGTGGCTCGTTCTTCTCCATGGCAATCTTTGACTCGATGCTGATGCGCGCCGAGTAGGGAGAAGTCGAACGGACTGGGTGGCAAAGAGGATACAGTAAGGCATCTTCCAGCAGCCAGACCAAGGTTGCAACGCGTTGTGCAGTCTGGAGGTTCATCTTTCCAGCATCATTGACGTGGAGATGCAGTCCGCAGTCAGAGTTGAGGCCGACCACCATGTTGTTTTGCACCGCCGAAAGGCACTTTCTGAGTGTGGGCAGTCCCTGGCTGAACTCTTCGCTTCGCGTGAGGATTGGGCTGTTGAGTTCAGTTCCAAACCAGTCAAACATATCAGAGGGTGTCTTACCAGACTGACTGACGCAGTCGGCGGTGATGTGGCGCTCAGGGACAACGAACCAGTAATCAGACCGCGTAGCAGATCCAGACGACGTCGCCGCCGCCTCCTCCTGGTTCCAGGACCGAAGCACTTCGCTGTGCTTGGTGAGTACAATGCAAGTGCCGGGGACACGATGAAAGATGGACTTCTCGGGCAGAGTGACGTTGCATGCCACGGGGACGCCGTTCGTGGCAATCGATTCGCACACCTTGGTAATGCACGGTGATCGGAATGCTCTGAAGTCGCCCATCACGAGGCCTTGGAAGGCATCCGCCGACATTGGACAAGCCCATCGGCTGTCACCGGCCGAAGGGCTGGAGCTGGGTTGCTGGAGTGCAACCAGGAACTCCAGCTCGATTCCCACACAGATGGAACCGGAGGTTGCCATTTGAGTCGAATAATGCTGTTCGCGGTAAGGCACTTGTGTATTGATTTGTGGTTAATGTGAGTGTATCAAAGTTATGATGCGAGATACTGCTGGGTAAGATGAGGCAAAGGAAGCCATCATCGGCTCGAGATTTATACTTGGTGACGCCATCTTGGAACACAATCACAAGCTTACTCTGAAGAGAACAACTTACACGTCACAATGTTCATATATCGAAAGATAATGAAAGGCTCCATCTTCGATAAGCTGCAAAATTATAAAAGTGTTCAGAAAACAAACACCCGAAATCTTGCAGCCTCTTGTTCAGTGAAAGGCAGTCCAAGTTCAGCAGCAGATAAGCCAGGAAGAGAATGTTAATCTGAGCTATGAATTATTGACGCCTGGCAGACCCTTGAGAGTAAGAAGTCCTTCGACTTACCATAACCTTGAGAAAAATTGACGTCCTAGCACAAAGCCGTCTTCACCGTCGGGCGTGGGCTGAGACGATTGCAGCTTTTCTTCATGCCGGCGCCTAGGGCTGATCATGTGAATCTCTCAGATCACTCAAATCTATTGCCACTGGAGATCAAAGGAAAAGGAGAGGTACTTGTCGTCTGAGATATTGCTCCTTACCGGTACAGATCTACGATGTGAGAGGTGATGGTAGTGCGATACTTGCATCCAACTGTATCGCGCATTGACAGGCGTGAGAAAATTGGAGAAAAGCGTTGTAACCGATGGAAGAAGACGGACGAAACTTTCGTACCTGGAGGAAGTAGAAGGTTGCGAGCTGTTCCTGGTCCGTCATCTGGACATTTCAGGATGCAGGTAGAGACCTAGAAACATGACAAAGGTCTCTTCCCATGGCATTGTGTGTAGATAATGTTGATCAGAGGTGACTGGGTGGTGAACTGGTAGACTTACACGGGAAACTTAGTAGGTTAGAAGGTGCCATTAGCGCATCAAAGTTGCTCCGAACTGTCCAATCAGGTTGTTTTCTTGTCTTGATTCTGGGAAAGAATGCTTGTGAAAGTTCCCAGTCTAATGAGCAAGAGCTCGCCCAATTAGTTCTTGCCTTGCAGTGCTCTGACGAAGGAGCTGGCTGACCCTGGCCTTTTTTGATTGACGGAGCTCGAAAAACGCGACAGCGCGTTACGTTCAACAATTGATCATCCCAACTTTAACATCACCATCGTCAATTATCGCCAAATACCCGCGAATATTTTCGCCGATTGAAGCTATCGCATCGCGTTCATCCTGATCGCCTACAACAGCGAAAGCGCCATAAGCATCAGCATCAGCCTCGCCGTCGCCCCCGGCTCAAGGGTCCTACTCGACGCGTTCGCCTTTTGGGCATGTGGCTCGTCCTTCCATAATGCACATCATCAAGCCTTCATGGCTGAGCCATAGTGGCGAGCAAAAGGATTTTGAGGTTTACAGCTGTCACGTTTCTCCCGATGGGAAGCGACTTGCGACCGCAGGCGGCGACGGACACGTGCGAATCTGGTCGACCGAATCCATCTACAATGCCAACTCTCCAGACTACAACAAGCCGCGCCAGCTGTGCCACATGAGCCATCACCTCGGTACGATTCACTCGGTTCGGTTCTCCTCCAATGGCCGATATCTTGCCAGCGGCGCCGACGACAAGATCATTTGCGTCTACCACCTCGACAAGGGTCCTCCTACTGCGACATTCGGCACCAACGAACCTCCACCTGTCGAGAACTGGAAGACATACAAGCGCCTGATCGGCCACGACAACGATGTTCAGGACCTCGCTTGGTCTTACGATTCGTCAATACTTGTCTCTGTCGGCCTTGACTCCAAGGTCGTTGTCTGGTCTGGACATACCTTTGAGAAGCTCAAGACGCTACCCGCCCACCAGAGCCATGTCAAGGGCATTACTTTTGACCCGGCAAACAAGTTCTTCGCTACCGCCAGTGATGATCGGACAATTAAGATCTTCCGATTTACTTCGCCTGCGCCCAATGCGACCCAACATGATATGGTGAATAACTTCGTGCTCGAAACTACTATCAGCTCTCCGTTCAAGAGCTCGCCCTTGACAACTTACTTTCGACGGTGCTCGTGGTCCCCCGATGGAAACCATATCGCCGCCGCCAACGCCGTCAATGGACCTGTCAGTTCCGTTGCCATTATTGAGCGGACGAGATGGGATAGCGAGATCAATCTGATAGGACACGAGGCCCCAACGGAAGTCTGCATGTTCTCCCCGAGACTCTTCCACACGGTCAAGCCGGATGCCAGCGCTGTCGCCAACGGTAGCGCAGCGTCGCTCGTGACGGTCATTGCTTCAGCTGGACAAGACAAGACCTTGAGCATCTGGAATACAAATACGTCAAGACCAGTGGTCATTTTACAGGACTTGGCGGGTAAGTCGATATCTGATCTCGCATGGACCCCGGATGGCCAGACCTTGTTCGCTTCAAGTCTTGACGGTAGCGTCGTGGTAGCCAAGTTCTCCGAGGGCGAGCTAGGATGGGTTGCGCAGCCCGAAGAGAACGCCAAGGCTCTGCAAAAATACGGTGTGTCCAGGAAGGGAATGGGTATTGCAGAGGACGTGGACGGACTGATGCTAGAGAACCAGAGCAAGGCTGGGGAATCGAGAGCTGTTGAGTCGAGGATGGGTGCATTGATGGGCGATCTCCCATCCGAGTCAACCAAAGAGTCAACGCCAGCTACTAATGGCACAAAACCCGGCACATCCACTCCGAAACCGGTGACGAATGGTGAAGCAGAACCCGAAAAGCAACCAGAGGAAGCGGCCGACAAGACGGCTGAACGTGTCAAGGAGCTCAAGTCAAGAGTCACCATCGGCAAGGACGGCAAAAAGCGAGTGGCACCCCTACTGGTGTCTTCATCAGGGACTGGCCAGTCCTCGTTGCCTCAGACTCAGCTGGTCGGAACGACCACGACAAACAAATCGAGCCAGAACGACGTACCACAAACCGTCATCGACCTGAGCAAGCCATTCGATGGACTGCCCAAAGGAGGTATCGCGGCAATGCTACTCGGTAATAAGAGGCGCATGCTCCTTGGCGAAGCTGAGGATGAAGAGGAGCCCAGTGCCAAGCGAGCTGCAACAGGCCCAACGACGATTGTGACGAATGGACCCGATGGTGTTGAGCCCGCCGCGCTTGTTCCCGTTCAGAATGGCGTAGTCCCGACTCCTGAATTCCTTAGACCCGCGGTCATGAATCCCTCCATCGCCTTCGCTCAAGTCAGGTTAGCCGTGCCGAAGATCCGATCACACATCCTCAGACCCCTCGAGCGTGGTGTCCTTCAAGGGGAGAGCTCAGCAGAAGAAGCATCGAAGGTGCCAGAAAACACTATTCTGGAGGCCAAGAATGACGCCAACCCGCGAGATCCGTCGCACGTTATGGTCAGCAAAAGAGGCGCCCTCATATGGGAAGAATTTCTACCTAGAGCCATCATTCTAGTCACAGCGACGAAGCACTTCTGGACCGTGGCTTGTGAAGATGGCTCTCTCCACGTCTGGACCCCTGCGGGTAGAAGGTTACTCAACCCCATCGTCTTGGAGTCACAGCCCGTTATTTTGGAGTCCCGCGACCACTGGCTGCTGTGCATCACAGCTGTTGGCCTTGCTCATGTCTGGGATCTCAAAACTCAGACTTCACCGCATCCACCAGTCTCCCTAGGTCCCGTCCTGGATATCGCCCAAACATCATTGAACCAGCATAGCGCCACACCTGCCCCTGGCGTGACCTCGGCACACCTCAACACTACAGGTCACATCGTCGTAACTCTTACCAACGGCGACGGCTATTACTATGCTCGGGATATGTACACCTGGCAACGTCTTAGCGAAGCCTGGTGGGCCGTGGGATCGCAATACTGGAATTCGAACGACTCTTCTATTTCTGCCCTGCAGTCTACGGCCGTGGGCCCAATTTCCAAAGACGGCAAGGAGAAGGAATCGACCAAGGCCACTGCGTCGTCGGGCATTATACCCTTCCTCGAGCGGCATACAACCAACGAATTCCTACTCAAGGGCAGGTCGTATGGCTTGCAGCGCATCGTCAAGATGCTTGTGCAGCGCAAAGAAGCCGAGAACCTCGAGAGCAGCGTCAGCATTGCGCATCTGGAAAACAGAATTGCGGGCGCTATGCAGCTTGGAGCTCGGGAAGAATTCCGACTTTATCTCTTCATGTACGCCAAGCGACTGGGAGCCGAGGGAGCTAGGGTCAAGGTGGAGGAGCTGCTCAACAGCCTCATGGGGGGTATCCTGGAGGATAAAGATCCCGATCAGAAGAAGGATGACGGCCGTGGGTGGTTCAGCAAGGAGGGTGACTTGTGTGGCTGGGATCGAAAAGAGCTACTTCAGGGTGTGGTGATGATCCTCGGTAAGTTCTTGAACTGCAACAACTGCTTGGACGTGAGGCTAATGGATGAAACAGGCAAATACCGTGAATTACAACGACTGACGGTTCAATACGCGAGAGTGCTTGATATCGGCCTAGAGGAGGGCGTGATTGATGTTGAGTCAATGGATGTGGAACCATGAGATGCGCCTTGCATGAGACGAGGTGGTTTGGGGGTCGTGTGCATCAGTAACACTATTGTTTCTTTATACCTTGAGAAGGCGGGTGGAAAGGGGGACTGATTTCTGACCAGTGGGGGTCCATGGAGGCTGGCGTTCAGGTAATGCGATATCGGGGAATATGAGTGGAATAGATACCGCTGATGATTGACATAAGAAGGGTGGTAATTCGACTTGCGGGTTGAGCATTTACGGAACCCTACGTTGAGGTGCTTTCAGCTTGTACGCTTTTGTAGGGATAGGTCATTCGTTCCACAGCTCACCGTATGACAATCGCACAGCTTCAATGCTGATGATTCGGTTCATCTTTTGCCTCAACACTAGCTTTTCCATCTGCTCTCTTGAGGCGGAATGGATGGTTGCCTCTTCCTGCCGCCTTTTGGTCGTGGCTGGCCGGATTATTTCGTCCGCCTTCACTCGGGGCGTTTGCGCCTAACTTGCACCGATGAGATGGCATTTCTCTTGCATCGCCTAAATACTAGTACTGGTACTAAGCGAGGAGGTCGATGCCTTACACCTGGGATGTTGTCACTGCTCGTAACTGCCTCCTCGAACCGCAAGTCACATGCAGCAGGCCTCCATTCTCGCCTCAGGCTTCACTCTCGACAATAAGCCCGGAATAAAGCGAGAGTTCATCTCTATTGTTTCGTCCCTATTCTCCTTGTTCTTACTTTCTCTTTATTCTTTCGTTCATCTTTTCTATTTTCAACAATTGAATCGTGATCAACCTCTTGGCGCGTCTGAGACGTCATCCTTGCCCTTCACCCTCACACTCCTTACAATCTTTCTTTCTCTTGACCTTTTACTCCTTCACTTCTCTACTTCTCGGCCTAATTCTGTCAGTCTGTACTTTGACACTCCTCTCCAACGTTCATTCAATTTGCCAGAACGAGTCGCTTGTACACGACGTTCAAGATGGCGAGACGTCCTCTGCCAGTTCTCTCATGGGCATGGATTGTTACTCTGATTCACTTCACGGCTTTTGTGCGTGGACTCGCCTCGTCTTTGAATGCTGATAAACCTCCACGAGCAGCACTGGTATCACTCGCCCATGAATACGACCTCCCTGCCATGCTCTTCACGATCCAACAGCTCGAGGACAAGTTCAACAGCCGCTACCAGTACCACTGGGTCTTTTTCAGCACCCAGGAACTCGGCGACGAATTCAAGCAACTGACTTCAAATGCAACTAATGCCACATGCATTTACGAAGTCATCCCTGACGAAAACTGGAGTATCCCCGGATGGACCGATCAGCCTTCCGTTTCGGCGCCTTGGGAAACCAACATGGACTACGATTCCGAAACCCTGAGGCCTTTCACCAACATCCGGCAAATGAATCGATGGAACTCGGCGCCCTTTGCTAAAGAGAGGCGTTTACGGGACTACGATTGGTTCTGGAGGGTCGAACCCGGCGTAAGTGCCACCCAGACGCACACGTAACTGGCGCCAGACTTGACAAGAAGCTCACTTTGACATCTCAGGCCCAGCTTACCCAAGACATACCCTTTGACGTATTCCGATTTATGCGAGATAACGGCATCGCCTACGGGTTCAACCGAGCCATCCTCGGACAGACAAGTCTGCGAACGCTTTCTCCTCGTATCAAATCTTTCGTGGACAAGCACCCGGACCTGCTGCACGAAGAAGCCGACATCTCATGGCTTTTGGACAACAACACGGAATCGGCAACACATCAAAGCATGCTAGGTGAAGATGCCGGAGACCTAACAGAGGATGAGGGCCAGGACGGACCAAGGTCGCGGATCATCTAGGAGGGCCGCCCCAGTCGCGAAGGCCGCTTGGAGGCTGATCTGCCACAGGATGAAAACGAGAACGGCGACGAAGAAGACGATGAGGGCACCTTCTCGCTCAGCGAATGTTTTGCGTCTTGGCTAAGTGGCATCTATGGAAGCAGCCTTTACCCGACGTTTGAGATTGGATCCCTGGCATTCTTCCGCAGCCCCAACCACGTTGCATTTTTTGACCATCTCGACAGTGCAGGCGATTTCAAGTATCGCCGAGTGGACGACGTTCCAGTGCACACGCTCAGTGCCAGTATGTTCCTACCCAGGCAAAGTGTTTGGAACTTTCGCATGAAGGAGATGCGACATCGGTCTCGCCACGGACATCGACCAAGCCAGCCTCTGGCGACTCCGGACCCCGACAATAACATCGACAATGCCATTGCGGACTTGGCTCACAACGCGAGGTGGAAAGCCGACATCAAGGAAGCCAAGACGGCGTTGCTCGCGGTCTGGGACCTAATGGCTCGAGACTTGGGACGGCAAGAAGCGATTCCGGGTTTGATGTCTGGTAACACGGTGATTGATGAGCGCAGCTTTGCACTTATTTGAGGTATGCACCAGTCATGCATGTACTGATCGGTAGGGACTATTTGAAAGGCACGATTTGGGTGAGGGAAACAGTTGCTAGCTATCGCACAAGGTGGATGGATGATTGGGGATCAAGGTGCGACATGTGTAGGAGCAGCTGAGTGCGCCGTCTCGCAGGTCGAGAGGGCGCGGAATAGATTCTTTCCCTTGACCAGATGGTTATTGACAGTGGCTGCGAGTCAAGCAGCGGTGAGGAAAGTGGTGATTAGGTATCACGAACTCCATGACTCTTGGGCCAAGACCTGATGAAGTTGTCGCCGAGGGTAGCACAGAAGGTAGTCCAAGTCCCGTGGGACGATGCGCCTGCATCGGGTAGCGGCAGTCGCACAAGAAGAGCTGCTGCTGTCTCAAGACGCGTCTTTGACGTTGAGAAACGGTGGCTACGTGGCTGGTCACGTTGCAGACATGGATTAAGCGGGAGAGGCACGATGTGTTAGTGGGCGTGATGGTTGAAGGGTTGGACAAGTCGGCAAATTTAACGTCAGGCGAGACAATGGGGCTGGCAATGCTGCGGAATATAAAGATGAATTGGTACTACGGCCTTTTAATAAGAGGTGAGTTTTGTACGTAGAGCACGCAGGCATGGAGTTGGATGTTTGGGTAAAGTACTAGTAGTGAAGATACGTATCGCTCTCATGCCTGCAGCGGCGTAGGTGCTCGAGGGGAAGAAGCACAAACTCATATCATTTCGAGCGATGATGTATGAAACATACTGCAAGGTTCGTCTGGCGGGAACCCGGCAGCTCAAATACGGGAAGAGGAGATCAGAATTTAAAATGACGATGAAGAAAAAAAGGTACCAAGTGGGGGCGACCAGGAGGAGGATGTGGCTTTTGGGGGGATGAGGATCGGCGCTGGTCGGATCGGAGCCGCCAAACCCGGGGGAGATGTTAGTTCTAGTTGGTAGCTCTGGACCTTTTGCCGAGGAGATGGGATGAAGATTGGGTGGTTTCACGTGTGACTAACGGAGATATACTGCGCGGATAGATGAGCTAGAGGAGATGGGATGGAAAGCTTGAGTGTGTTGGTGAAGTTTCTGTTGATCGCCGATGAGCTTCGGCTGGGATCATGGATGTTTGGAAAAGGCTGATGTTTTGTGTGAATGCGTGTCGCCTTGCTATGATGATCTTTATACGTAACATCGTCAAAGAGGTGTTGTTTAATGCCATCTCGCGTAATATTCGTACATCCATCAATAGCCCGGTTATGGATCGATCAACCGAGGTCGTCCATGCTCTCTCCCACACCGACGGTTCAGATGTTAGTCATGAGCATGGATACTTTGATGCCCTCTCCTCACAATGTCCCAGCCATCATCAGCTTCCCCGCTTAATGGGTAACAAGGATGGTCCCTGCTTCTGTCCCACCGCTAAATAGCTGACGTTGCCAAAACGTCAAAACGTACCAAAGCAGAAGATCAAAAGCATCGCCATTATACAGAGATGCGAATTTGGAGTGCATCATAGGTTGCTAGAACACACGCTGACTCTGGAGGTGTAAAATAATAAGAACATTTCCCCTTCCCACTTACCCCTTAAGTTAGTTCCTGGCCCCCTCGGGAGAGAAAAATAAGGCACGGGAGGCATCCTAGTGGCCAAGGGGCATCAGGGGGCACCTTTGGGGTGACAGGGGTTGGTTTTAAGGTGTACTGGTTGGTTGGGTTGGGTTGCATGCCGCCCTGGAGCGAGATGTCAATCAACCAAAGGGAAACCTTGGGATGAACAAAGGGCGAGAAGGTCATGGCAGTGACAAATTGTTCAAAGGACGAGGCAAGCCGATGAGATCTTTGAGGGCAGCAAAAGAGACAATAAGCCGATCGAGTGAGCGGAGGTAAAGAAATCATGCAAGTCTCTTAAGAACTCTAACTAAGGTACCTGAAGCTGAGGCTTTCCTCGCCCTGCCCAGCTGAAGAAACAAGCTTGGGTCAACTGGGAAGGAGAGACTTGTCCGGCATTGCCCCCTGTGCCCCTGTCCGTGCCCCTGTTTTCGCTTCCCTGCTGGCCGTGCCTGCCCTTGTCAGAGAGCCCCGCCCATACGCCGTCACCACCACAGCACGGACTCTCGGTGGGGAAGGAAGCCGCTGCTCTGCCACATGCCTTCCTGCCCCATCTGACTGGAACCCCTACCTTGCCTTTAGTACCTTACGAGCGGTACCCTACCGACCTCTCTCTGTCTCTCCTTTTCACTACTACCTTACCTCGCTTGGGCTGGCAAAGAGAAAAGCTGAAGGCAAGGGCTCGTTGTGGTTGGCCGGTTCCTTTCCTTCCAGGCTTGCTTGCTTATTCTGCGCCTTGTCCTTTCGTCGATCGATGCATATTTTCTTCTTAGAGGTTCCTTACTTCTTCTCCCCACCTCGTCTTTTCTATCCCTCACTCCCCTCCGATTCTCTTGGGTTTCTTTTTCTCTTTGATCTGGGCTTTTCTGCTTTGTTCTATAACGACGATAGATTGATATCCTCTCTCATTTTCGCGTGATTTCGAAGATCCCCTGAATCCGCCCCCGACGAAACAAAGTACCAAGTACCTTCACGCGACCCCGAAAAAGGGACAAGAACAAGCATCCGAGACCTGGGCTCCCGAGCCTTGGCAGCACACGGTCGCAACGTCGAGGGGCCTCTCGGAGCCTTGACAAAAAGAGCCACTTTGCGATTTGTTGGCTTCGATCGAGAGACACGGCTTTGTGGGGAAGGTTCTTGTTCGCATCGACGGCGTAAAGGACACTGACGATTCCATTTGCCTATGACGTTTCGCCGCAAGCCACACAAAGGACATATACAATTCCTGCCTCTGTCGCATCGCACTCGCGGCCATTGTCGCAAGCTGCTCGTCGCGATTACAGGCGCATCATTGTTCCACGACTGAACACGTTTACTTCGTCGAAATACTTTGCCTTTCCCCGATATCCTGTTGCGCAACCTGATCGCGTACCCCTCAAAAGTTGGAATCATGGCGATCCTCCAAGCATATCCACGAATGCCAGGTCAGGGCACCTTTCTGGGGCTCACCAAGAAGCAATGGTCATTGACGACGGTATGATAATCTGTGAATTCATTGCTCATGCCTTTGGCGTGGCTCAATTCGTTGGGGCAGAAATGCTGACATGTTATACCAGCTGACCTTTCAAAATTCCGCCCTTATTCTGGTATGCCCTCGCTTCACTGCCCGACAGCCAAATGCACCCCAATGCTAACAATCGCTCTCTAGATTATGCACTACTCACGCGTCATGCCCCCGGCTGGTGACCACCGCTACTTTACTTCGACCGCCGTCTTCCTCAACGAGATTATCAAGCTTGCCGTATCCCTCTCCCTAGCCATCTACGACACCTCCAAGACATTAGCTCCCACAACACCTGCTACGGTTCTCTTCGAGCAAATTTACAACTCCGTCTTTGCTGGCGACGGGTGGAAGCTCGCGTTGACGGCTGCTTTCTACACTCTTCAAAATATGCTGCAGTACGTAGCCATTGGCAACCTGGATGCTGTGCACTTTCAAGTGCTGTACCAGCTCAAGGTGAGTTCGCTTTTGTCTCCCTGGTCCGTCGCTACTGCAGCAGAACCTCCTCTAACTTCTGCAGATTCTCATCACTGCGCTTTTCAGCGTTGTGCTTCTTCAGCGACATCTTGGGCCTAAACGCTGGCTCGCTCTCATCATTCTCACTCTCGGCGTCTCCGTCGTCTCCCTACCCCACTCTGATTCCTCCTCGAGCTCCTATGTTCCTCTTCGCCATATGACGGACCACTTCTTTCCCCGCTCTCTACACGAGCTTGGCCATGTCCCTTCCGAGAACGGCCCCGCGGCCCAATTGGCAAAACGATCAGCCACCTACCAGGGCATCGATCATGATTTACCTCCGCTGGATCCATCTCTCAACTACTCTGTTGGTCTCAGTGCCGTTCTCGTCGCTGCCACCGTCTCTGGCCTGACGGGTGTCTATTTCGAGAAGCTGCTCAAAGAGAGCCCTTCGCAGGCCAGTGTCTGGATCCGAAATGTCCAGCTGAGCTTCTACTCCATCTTTGCAGCGGGACTGGGGGGTGTCATTTGGCAAGACGGAGAAGGTATCAAGGAGCATGGCTTCTTCGAGGGCTACAACTGGGTGGTGTGGACTGCCGTTGTTCTGCAAGCGGTCGGTGGCTTAATCGCCAGTGTCGTAATCCGTGACGCCGATAACATTGTCAAGAACTTTGCGACGAGCATCAGCATCGTCATCAGCTTCCTGATTAGCGTGCTACTTTTTGAATTCGAAGTGTCGCCTACAGTAAGTTCTCTCCGATCTTCTGAGTATAGCGTCGTGATTTGAGTTGACATTGACACTTGCTGCAGTTTCTCATTGGCACTTCGCTCGTTCTGCTCTCCACATGGATCTACAATGGCTCGGATCGCGTTATCCGTCGTCCTCCGCCGATCAAGATTCACAGCTTTGAGAAGCCAGCGATCGAGCCCTTCCTCACGCCCCGCAACATAGCCACGAACCGGCTGAGCGTCAATCCCTTGGACGGACCCATTGGGGTGACGACGAGTCGGCCAAACAGCCCCATGCTACGGAGAGAATCCAGCCGGACCAACATCATGAGAGAAGAGTGAACTCTCCAATGAAACTGTCAGTCAAGACACTGTCTTGTATACTCGAGTGTTGGGCAGCCCCATACTCGAGACGAATCATCTCACGAAATTAGACGACGATACGAATCATGCACACTTGTGTGGCACCTACATATAAATTATAAATTGTTCTCGCATTACATCTTGCAACAGATGGAACCATTTCGTACAGTTGGTATTTGGGAAGGGGGTTTTGTTGGCCTTTGTAGACTTGGTACTTGAAGCTCAACTCACTGGCGCAGAACCAGGGGTAACTGGAACGATATGAGGAGGCTCGTTCCAGGTAAGATGGGGCGCGGCATGGTTAAATAGCTTTGCAAAGACGACTTGGATTTAGATGACATGTAAGAAGGGAGAAGGGACATGTCTGTTGGAAGTAACGGCCTCTGGTTGAACACCTATGATGAAGAGGGGGCGAATAGACTTGTATGGTTCTTTCTTGATTTGTTCACGTCATTGGGCACTCTCAGCCGCCTCTTGTGTTGTACTGAATATGCTTATAGTGAACTCTTCGTGTCTGCTTCTATCCCCGGACTTGACCCTATAGACCTCCTCCATTACGATTCCCAAATTTGAACATGCAGATGATATATGGCGGCTTGTTCGTGCTAAAGAGCAACAACTTTTTGGGCTACTCTAATTTGACGTACAGATAATGCTTGGTCTACATAATAACCTCATTGGCAACATCCTAGGGTCCTGTTAGCATTGCACTTGTGTTGGACGAGATTGGCGGTGGAAACTTACCCTCTTCAGCTCCTTGTACGGCAAGCAGACACAGTTCTGCACGCGCACCTCGTCGCCGACACCACAGTCCTTGCCCAGGATGGTGATGCTCTGGACCTTGACGCCGTTCTTGATGATGCTTGTTGAGTGGCTGCCCACGGGAGTAGGGGTGCCCTCGACACGAGCCCAGGCGCCGACGCGGCTGCCCCAGCCAATGATGGAGTAGAGGACGCAGGCGTCGTGCTTGATCTCGCAGTCCTCGAGGACGACACTCTCCTTGACGCGGGCGCCGGCGCCGATGTGGACGCGGGGGCCGATGCTCACGTTGGGGCCGAGCTTGGCGGTGGGGTGGACCTCGGCGGTCGGGTGGATGAAGACCGGGGGCACGATGTTGGCGCTGGGAGGTGCGAGCTCGCTGCTCAGGTCGGACTGGGCGGCCTTCTGGAGGTAGAGGGCGTTGGCGGGGACGGCGGAGCCGGCGGTCTTGATCTGGCGCCAGAAGTCCTTTGTCTCGTAGACGTAGAACTGCTTGCTGTCGGCCATGTCGCTGAGGATGTCCTGCTCGAGGCGGATGACGACCTCGCTCTTCTTGGTCTCCTCGACGTCGTCCTCGTCGGGCAGGACGAAGCTGTTCTCGAGGTTGTCGGAGGAGGGGTAGGAGACGAGGCGCGAGGGGCGGTCGAGGCGGCGCTTGATGGCGGAGCGGATGGAGGGGAAGATGGCCTCGGCGGAGAAGAGGTAGACGCCGCAGTTGATGAGGTTGCTGATGCGCGACTCGGGCTTCTCGACGTAGTGCAGCACGCGGCGGGTGTGGGCGTCGGAGACGATGCAGCCAAAGTTTGTGGCGGCCTCGTCGCTGACGCGGGTGCCGAGGATGACGGCCTCGGCGTCCTTGTCGTCAAAGAGGCGCAGCATCTCCTCGAGCGGGAACGAGCAGCAGACGTCGGCGTTGAGGACAAAGAGGCGCTCGGGGCGGCCCTTGAGGATGGCGTCGCGGAAGTGGTAGAGGCCGCCCGCGGTGCCGAGCGCCTCGTACTCGCGCAGGTACTTGATGGTGATGGCGGGGAACTCCTTGGCCGAGTCCTTGATGAAGTCGCGGAAGACGGACTCGTCGTAGTAGCCGATGATGTAGACCTCCTGGATCTGCTTGTTGGGGACGCGGGCGACCGCCGACAGGCAGTGCCAGATGATGGGGTGGCCGGCGACTTCGAACAGCGGCTTGGGGACGTCGAGCGAGAGGGGGCGGAAGCGTGTGCCTCGAGAGGGGCCGCCGACCTGGAGGAAGAAGAGAGCATCGTCAGCATGTTTTTGCTCTCGTAGCATCGGGGAGCAAGGGAGAGAAGGACGGTGAAGCTATACCAGGATGACAGCCTTGGTGGCGCCCTCCTGCTTGGGACGATGCGCCATGGGGACGTGGAGGGACATGATTGCCAGGAGCACAGAGGACGTTTATGAGTAGACGAAAAAAGCTCGCACAAGGGATTTGGGGGTGAGGGAGGCTTTTTTTTTTTTTTTCTTCGTTGGGAGAGCTTCGCTGGCCTGTATATTTCCTGGCGCTGGCGGTTGAGGAGGGGACACTTCTGGCGGTCACCGAAAGGGGAAACTAACTAAGTAATCATCTGAAGGAGGGGCGGAGGGGCGGTTCGTGGCGGGCCAGTTGCAAATAGGGGTTCGATAGCTTATCGGAGAGAGCTGCTTACCCTATATGGACAGCTGCGATAGTCGGGGCATCTACGGGGACGTGAAGGTGTTTTTTGCATCTGTATTTAACAAGTAATGTTTAAGTGGCCTACTGGACATTCTTCCATAGTAGTCTTTAAGTTTTGGGATTTAAAACGCGACAAGAGCCAGTTTGTTCCACATACTTGGAACCGAAGGATCGCTGCAGGGTTGTTTTGAGGCGTTACAGTGTCGGCGAGGCATCAACGGAAACGCAAATTGACTATCCTTGGTGATTGCTAATTCCAGGTGAGTATGAGTCTAACAGTGTGATGGTGAGTGTAGAGATAACTGAGCAACTATGGAACAAAAGGTCGCCAGCTAGTATTTCTTTGGAAGCTGAATTAGTTGTCCACGGAAGACAGTGCGGCGTGAGCCATGGTGAACAAATGGAGGTCTTTGCTGAGATAAGAGCTCTAAGCATTGAAATATGGTGACATCTTGGGCTTCTGAGGCAAGAAATCGGCCGTGTCCAGGAATTCGGCAGCGAATCGTGTGTTGAAGCTCTCTATATTTACGCTCTATCCTCAAGATCAAATTCTCCAACTGATCAATCACCCCCAGGCACGACTCATTAACTTCATCGTCATATGAGGTTTGGTAAAACCGACCAAAAGTAGGTAGTCAGTCACAGATATCTGGCCCTCAACTGCGCAAGGCACGCCTGGTTGTATACATTCCGAGTTCCGTGACGAAGATGTGCACCTGTAAAGAGCGAAATGCATGACCGAACATGACCCCGCTACGAAAAAGTTTCAGTCATGCGAGGCCAGTAGATCTGGAACGGGATAAATACTTGGCCTAGCTAGCAAAATCCGGAACCTTGACGTCCCGTAATAGTACTGCTTAAAATAAGGGGATACCATATGTATATTCGAAACAAATATCACCATGAAATGTCAGTATCTGGTTCTATTAAACAAAGTGGCTAGTAAAGTGCAGTCAGTTTATACTCAACGGCGATGCTACGAGCATACCTATGCAACTTGGCTCTCGGACTCAGCCTCCAAATTCACTCAAATAGCATTCTCCCCTCCCTTCACAAGACTAGGCTCCTGGCGATGACTTGCAGCTTACGAATAGTCTAACCCGAACCTGCTGGTGGAGTGTCAAGTGTGGAGCAGTCGCTGGAAGATGACCCCTGCTACAGAGTGGAGGTGTTTTCGGCAGTTCGATATGGAGACAGATCCATTCTTAACCGCCTCTGGAGAACCACATCTCGAACGACGGTACAGTGTCAACAGATTCGTTTGGTCTTGAGAGGCAGGGAATAATTAACTGGCGAAACATGACAGGTTTCAGTGTGGCCTGGGTATGTTAACTCACAATATTGGGTTGCCTTAGGTAGGGGCTCACCTGTAACGCGGCCCCTCACGCGTTCAGCAGAAACCATGAAATCCTGCTGCAGTATCAAAAGAGTTGAACAGCACATCGAGATTCGCTGCATTTACCTGACGTGCCGTGTTTTTTGTTGATCCAAAAAGCCGGGGAGCCGCGAATACCACCCTGATCATTCGATTTCAATGCCTCCAACTCCGCACTTCGGAACTTCCAGGACGCAAGGGCGGCGCGTGCGGCTGCTTTCATCCAGTCAAGAACGCCTTGTTCATTTTCTCAGGGGTCGGGGATCCCTGGATGCGGCCCCCCCTCCTCTGGAGAAAATCCGGGGAATAAGCAAGGGTCCATGGTAGTGCTGATGTAGCTCGATGGTATGGTGGCGGCTCAGCGCGTAGCCAACTGCCATTTCTCCAACTCCCACAGTTACCGCAGAGTGACACGCGGAAGCAACCTTGTTATTATCCTGAGACGCCTAAAATACGCATCCATGACGCCATGAAATCTCCCGCAAACAACCCCCTTTTAAGACCAAGCTCCCAGCCCGAAGTGGAGCTGTCCTCGATAGCTCAACTCTTCCTCTTGATCTGCGGGTCTAGTCTGACGAATATCCCGATCAACACCAACGACTCTGAACACTCGTAGTCAGCGCAATCGCCATGTCAGCCGTCAGAAACAGCGTTGCCCGCTCTGCGGCCCTTCTTCGACCCCTCCCCGCCGCCCAGCGAGGGCTCCGCACGTCGCCGGTGCTTCGACAGACGGAACCTGGGCCGTACGAAGCGAAGCCGCCGAAGCAGAGAAGCGACCAGTAAGTCTAGGCTTCTATACGGCGGGACGATATGGTGTGGGACTCGACTAAGCAGTGTGCAGGAACAAGTTTCTGGCCTTTGGTGCCGTGGCTGTCGGTGCTGGGTTTTGGTTGTTCTACCGCGGGGGGAAGCCGGCCAAGACCCTCGACGTCTCTGGCGAGGCTGCCGGCATGAAGGCGCCAAGCAAGTAATGACTGCGGTGCAGAAACGAGACCTGGTATCTCAACCAGGAAGACTGCGAAAGCTGGGGATCACTGGATCCAAGCGACGCGCATGCATGGGAAATTAGCGACAGTTGCAAGATAGTTGGCAGTTTGATAAATTGAACCTGAATCTCCCACATGGCTATGCAGTTCAGAACCAGGAAGAACCACCGGTCAAGAGCTATCCAGAAAGCTTGATATCCATGCTTTGTGACGTATATGAGAAATTCGTATTGATAAACGACGCTCCAATGGTATATAGAAGGCTTAGCGGATGGTAGTTGGCTGATCCTCAATTACCTTAGTTAATTCTACGCAGGCCGTCCTTGGCCTCCACCCCGAGGTTATCGTTCGAGTATAAATACCCACAGAAGCAATAGACCTTAACTACAGACTTTCAAATGATCACATCGTCTTCCGTGCCCAACTTGTGATAGCGACTGAGGCGAATCGAAGAAACGGCTTGAGTAGATATCATAAGCTTAGGAGAACTTGCGTTAGGTGAAAGAACCTAAATAACTCAGGCAGGGAGTTATTATGGGAATTTTAGGTAGAACTAATGACCGAGAGAGGTTACTAAATCCCACCTGGCTTGACAACGGAACCGAAACCAGTACGATCTCGAATTCAATATACCACTACATACTCCATTCAGAGACAGCGGGACGAAACACGTGCGGTATATAGTGTAAAATAACAGCTGTAGAACCCAACATCCCGAAACTCGCTCGGTAAGCCCCGTTGGCTCAGTGGTAAAGCGTATCACTAGTACCGAACCATCGGACATGATAAGATCACTGGTTCGATTCCAGTACGGGGCATGCGATTGGTTTTCTTTTTTTGGCCATCGGCGTTCCTCATGGGCGAAAGAGAACTGCGTGCTTTGATCGTGGTTCTGGTGATGTTTCTTTTTGGTGTTGCGGCGCTGGAGAGCTTCCGCTTTGGGACGATTGCCTCATTGGGTGGAGGGACAAACTGAGTCGGAAGGAAGGACTGACCCATGTACCCACGTCAACGTATTTTGAAGCTAGTTTAACAGACAACTAGACTAGTAAAGAGTAATTTGATACATCTCTCTGGCATGCCCACTGAAACCATCGAGAAGAGCACTCTTCAGAGTCATGTCGTTGACTGCTTGAACCGACCGCGAGGAGTCTGCCAAGGCTTCTCAGAGGAGCCACGGCCTTTAGGAGTAGAGCAATAAGATGGTATAAGAGCTTTGATGATCAAGGTGAAGATAGCTAGCTAACTGAGCTTTCTAGTTGAAGTCGTCTTTGGATGCTACCACAAGATCCGTCTTCTCTCGCATATGCGATGCGACCATGATCGGCTGCCTCAGCTTTGGCTAAAAGGGATCATCATAAACCTCCCCAGCTACCCTCACCACCCGGGCCACCGCCCGCAGCCGGGTTATTCAATGCCCTCAACGTGTCATGCCAGTTATTCCAGTCAATGTCTTCAACTCCACTGTCCATCCTCAGGTCCATCGACGGCAAGTCTTCAGGATGAAGCCCACCACTCTGCAAGTATGCATCCATGTCGCCTAGATTGTCTGGGAAATGAGAATCGAGCGAGTCGTCTGGCCAAGGTGACAGGTGACTACTTGAGACCGGGCGAGCTTCGGGGTCGTTGTGATATGAAGTTGCACCGGACACGGCGGGCGATGCGACGCTTGGCATGCTTGAGATGCTTCCCGCGGTCGGGAAGATTCCTGTAATATTGTTATTGCCCTCTGCGCCTCCCCCTTCGTGAGATATTGAAATCTCTGGGTTACCAGGGTGAGCATCTTGCCATGTGCTACTCGAGTGAGAAGACGGTGGGAGCGTGTTATCCATCAAGTGGGGACCTTGCTCGAGTTGCTCGCTCTGCGGTGCAGATTTGGCAGAAGATGCAAGCTGTGATGGCTCTTCAATGATACTCATCTGGTGATCGGTATTATAGGCAAAGTCTGCTGCACGGAAGAGCTTCCGCCAGCGAAGCTTCAGTTCCGACATGCGACTCTCCATCCCCGGCACAGGGCCGAGACGCTCTGCGGAGGGCTGCATCCTATCCTCAATGTCAAGCTGCCTCGCAGCGGCTGGATCGGCATGAAGACGGGCCATCTCCGCCTCGCGATGACGCTTGGCCTTGCTGTAGAGCTTCCGGATCGGCATCCACGCGGCGGTGTGATCGGCGCTGCCCGTGCCGTCGATCGGGTGGTCAAACTCTAGGATCTGAGCTGCCTCCCAGGCCCGCTCCGAGGTGACGGTCCAGGGCCGCCGGGAGACCTCGAGCAGCATGTACGCGATGGCGTGCCACTGGCGGTACGACTGGAACAGCCAGCGCCACTGACGGCACCGCGGGTCGACGTTGAGGATGTGGTTGTACTCGACAATCTCAATGGTCGACACCCAGAGGCGGTTGCGGATCTCCTTGGAGAGGTCAGGGCCTGTGCCTGGGAACAGGACGGGCTGGTAGATGATGAGCCCAAGCTTGGCCATGACGATCCTGGAGATGAGGGACGCCATCCAGAAGAGGGGATCGCCATCCGTGACGGCGTGCTTTAGAAACTTTTCTTCGATGCGGTCGTAGACCTCGACCAGCATGCGCTCGCGCTCCTCGAGGCTCTTTGCCACGTTCTTGGGGTCAACTGGCCCCATCTCGGTCATGACTGTGAACAAGCGACGAGACAAGGCGCAGATCTCGTAGCGCACAAGGCACACGGCCGTGTCCGTCCGGCCCTGGCGGGGCGTCGGCGGCTCGGTGAAGGACGGATCGATGTCGGCGTCGTTGATGTTGGAAGGGAGCTGCGTGTCAAAGCTCTTGTCGGCGACGGTGAGGTCGGTGCCCATCTCCTCGGCGGAGCGGATGTCGACGGACATGACGGCCCACCAGAGGCGGCGCCGCATCTCAACCTCGAACGGCGACAGGCCCAGCTGCGAGCCGTCGCGGTGGAGGCCGAGGGCCTGCGCCATGCGGACGCACAGGGGCGTCAGGGTCCAGCAGAACCTGCTGTCGTCGTGGCACTTGACCACGGTCAGGTAGATGACAAAGGCTTGGAGGACGGCCATGTCGGCGGTGTTGAGCAGGTTCGCCTTGGCCAGGCCTTGCTCGAGAGCGAAGCGGAACTGGGCGATGAAGTGAGACTGAGATGCGCCGAGGTTGATTTGGACCTTGTGGCTTTGGTAAGATGGTTTGCGCAGAAGAGAGAGAGAGAGAGAGAGAGAGAGAGAGAGCCTACCTCTTCGGCCTCCATGGAAGTGACAGCAGAGTAATAAATGGCAAAGATGAGCGCCTCGTCGCCCGGTCGAAGGCCGTCGACTTGTCTTCTCACCTTGGTCATCAGCCTCGACATGGTAGGGACGTGCAGCACCTTGAGCAACGGCTCTACGTTCTCAAGGTAGATTTGCCAAAGAAAGGACGCTTGGGCGGGCAGCGGATGAAGTCCCCCCAAGTCCACCTCGGCAGAGCGATAGCCCATGAGAAAGCTGTGATGGTTAGAGTTGGCCGCAAGATTCTGCGGCGGCGACTGCTCGGGACTGGTATCGTCCTCAAAGTCTTGGGCCTCACCGTCGTCCAGCGCCTCCATCTCGCCGCGGAGCTCGTCGAGCTGTCGTCGTCGTCAGCGTGTCTGTGAGGCGTCTACCACGGGGGGTTATCATCAATGGCTCACCTCGTCGTTGAGCTTGGAGAAGAACCCGCTGTTGACATATCGGCTTCCGCCCTCTCCATCATGCAGCACCAGCCGGCCAAGCTGCTTGTTGACCTTGGAGAAGTTCTGGCTCTGCGTATCTCTCTTGGCCTCCTCGGCAGTCTCTTGCACGATGCCAGAGCCAGGACTGTCGTTGTCGTGCGGCTTTGGCGAGTCGGCCTCACCTGCGCTGCCAACCTGGCCGCTCAGCTCGTGGAGCAGGCCCTCGAGCTCCCTCAGGCGCTTCGCGAGACCGGCCTCGCGCTCACTCGGGCCCGGCGCTTGGGCGCCGGCGTCTCTGGGCCGATTCTGTCGCGGCGCGCGGCCCGGCGCCGGGAAGACGCAGTCGCTCTGGGCGCGCCGGCAGTTGCTGCAGGGCATGATCTTATCGCACCGCACCCTGCGCCTGCGACAGGTGACGCAGCTGCGCGGGTTCAGCAGCGGAGCGCCGGCCGTAGTCAATGCGACGGGGCGGTCGAACGGGATCGCCATCGCCGTGAGGCCGTGGCGGGCAAAGGCCGCGCCGGAAGCTGCGGGATTGTTGGGGCTGTTGCTGGGGCCATTCTGGCGACTGTCGGGCGACGCAGACGATTGCGCCATGGACGTATTCGAAGCCATGGTTTGAGGCCTCGCCGACGCGTCTGGAACCTTGCGGTGCGAGCGCTTCTAATGTAGGGTTCTGACTCTCGTTCAAGCCTGGGTGGAGGATTATTAATGACAAGCGACCGAGGGATCTCTGCCTCTATTTCCCTGTCAGCGCTAGCTTGTCAAATGCCGTGTTGAATCATGTCAAATCATGTCAAATCATGGTCCTTGGCCCGCCTCGAGGCCTTGGCTGTGACCCTGCTGAAACCATGGGCGCCAGCCCTAGAAGCTCCTTCGTGCCTTATTTTATGGAGGTTTCTGGAGGTCCCGGTTGAAGCGACAGGGGCTATTCCCAGCCGCTAAAGATTATTGGTAAGTCGCCCTCAACACAAGCGGTCAGGCCTTGTACTCATTCAGTCAAAGTTCGAACTACCACAAGGTCAGTCATTGGAATGCTTGTCTTGGCCAATTCAGATATCTTTATGGCTCCAGGACATGAGGTTCTTACTCGCTCTGATCACGAACTCGTCCGGGTTACAAGTGTGTGCTAGTGCAGCCCGAAAATAACCACAGCTACTCGCCAGTCTAAATCTGCCGTAAGCCGAACAAGTCCTCCAGGATTCACACGAGCTACATGCGGAAATGTAAGAGCCTACGTAAAGACCTTGATTCTTGTTTATGCTGCTTATGTGCAATGATGTCCAACTGTTTGGCCTGGCCTTTCCGTATCAACCTAGTTTGAACCGGATACGATATCAAGCTAGAAAAACACAAATGATTGCTTCCTGTCGAAGTAAGTTTCAAGTGCGACACAGGGGTAAACCCTATGTCTTCCAGTGGTGCTTTCAGCTTTCTCGCCCGGCCTTGACTGACTCTAGTTCTTCTGTTGAGCTCGAGAGTAGACACTGGACATCTTTGTTTTCTCCATTCATTTGCTCATCACACACGTAAATTCAGCTGTGGTCGTGACAAAATGAGCAGTATGAAAGCCGCCTGTCCCTAGTCGTGATACTGTAGAGAATCTCAGTGTAGGTGGTAGTCAGGGCAAAGAGAATAATACCCAAAGGAAAGTGCCGGAAGCAAACTCGCACTAGAAAGTACTAGATCACAACTTCAGCCCTCAATGTTTCAGGATGCGAGAGCTGAGCAGGCCACTCCTGTTGATATGTCATCATATCCAGCCAGTTTGTCCAAAGGTAGACGAAATAACAAAGCCACCTAGTTTGAGTTTTCAACTACGTAACGCAAGTTATCGTCCCAGAACATGCCAGAGACCCGTCATGGATCGACGTTGAGCGGTCGACGAACGTGGTAAAACTTCCAAAAAAAGCTTCAACACAGATACGGAGTGCTATAGGTCAGAGGTTGGTTCGCTAGTCCACATCCGTAGCTGCGGCAAAAGTATTTTCAACCCACGCGATCCAAAAGCAGAAGTCGACATAGATGCCTCTGGAGCTAGTTTTCTGGGGGGGGGGGCGAGCTCTAGATCTTTAGTTTCAGGTTCCAGATCGAGAGAGACAGCGGCGCCACTCGAACACTGAAGACATCCATAGCTGCTCCAATTGGGTCGACGGCGAAGAAGCATTCCTCGTTGCCGCAGGCAATGGGCCCAGGATCGGCGCCACCAGGACCCAGTCAACTACATTCCTCAACCTCAGCTAGAGGCCGCTTTCGCAACTTGCTCAGTATTAACGTTTTCCAGTTGAGACACTTTGTGCTTTATAAAACGTTGCTCCCGGCGCATCGGTGCAGTCTGGATCACATCCATGTTTGACATTTTGTAACCAACACTCCAATCCCCTGCGTCGTACAGCGTTGCCTCTTCTTGAACCCTGCCTCTGTCACTCAACCACTGTCCCACGCCTTCTCAATGCAGGTATTACAAATACGAGACTCTAAAGAGTCTGGCGGTTTCGTCGATCCTGGTGAGTCCACTCAAACCCAGAATCCAGCACCTCCGCGTACTGATGCCGCCGCCAAGTAAATCAGGACCGGCTCGAGCGCATACTAGAGCTGAGTGGCCACATTCGCGTCAATCAAGATGATTGCGCCCAGTCATACAACATGATCAAGCAACAAGCGGAATACATCGAGTTTGATTGCCAGGATCTGATGAAGCAGCTTGGCATAACCGTGCCTGTGGAGGAATTCGCCCAGTCCATCGCCAAGAGTTTACCAGACGACGAGAAGAGAGCTGCATCCAACCTCTTTGAGCTACTGCATGAATCTGAAACCTTTGTCACTGCTTCCCACAGCGTTGTTGTGGCCTCGCTCGGAGCTGCACAAGGTCTGAAATTCAACATAGGGTCGAGTAAGTTGTTATCCCATCCTCGATATGTATATGAAAGCTGACATTCCAAACCGCGCAGCCAAGACGCTTATCGACATACTCTCCGAGGCTGTATTTCGCGCCGAGTTTTCTCGTGGCCTCAGCTTGGTTGTGATGGACCATGTTGAGGAGGGCCTGCGCGTTATGAAAGATGTCACGTCTTCGGCAAAAAAGTACTTTGAGGGCCTCGACAAGCTTGAGCTAGGCAATCCCAGAGTCGCCCAACTTCTTTCCGTCTTCAACACGGTGTTGGAATTCATTGTCAAATGGGCGCCTATTCCAGACGTGCGCACTCTTTTCTCGCACCTGGATGATAAAGAGCAAGCAGTCCAGGTTAAGAGGTTGGTCAATTTTTACTTTTCCACACTTGGCAGTATCTAATCATGGTTCTAGCGTCATACGGGACTTGTTCTCTCAAAGACTGATAGAGCAAATGCTATCGGATCAGCTCAGGGAAACTCAAGTTTTATATACCGAGCTCAACGCCTTTGTGCAGACGAGAGCGATCCTTGAGCGAAGCCCTGCGATCAGTCAGAAGATCAGGGAGCACAGCATCACTAGCTTTGGCGATAGAGTCATAAATAATTATGAGCAGGTGGGAGACCTACTTACAAGCCATATTCATTTATCAAGCTAACTCTTGTCCAGGAAATACACAGAATCACCTACGCATCTCAGCTGGAGAGCTGTCAAGAGTACGATGAGTCAATGCCTGGAACCTACACCGATGATGACCCCAGTCCTGCTGAGATCATGGAATGGCTAGATAATCAAGCGAGGAGGGGCTTGTGGGGTGCCGAAGGCTAGAGTCTTCTGAACAAATACTGTTCCTTTCTTCGGGGGCTCAACTTTCGTGTACAATCTTTTCTGTAACTATGGAGACTAACTTGGTAATACATTATTGATAATCATGTGGTTACGTGTAATCTGCCTGACATGTCTCCTTTTACATTGCAAAGCTCGTCATGAGGGCCAAATAATGCCGCCGTGTATTCTCCAATTTCTGGAGTTTCTTTAGAAGGCTACGTTATGAGGGGACGTGTCTGATGACGATACACAAGGAAGCTTGAGCTGGCAGATCATAACTCAGCTGATTCGAAATAATCAACTACAAAAAGCCTCAGTGCTATGTAGTCAGCGAGGACATCATATTTAAAAGTCCATACTCAGCAAGCCCTGTAATTAAGAATTGGGGATATTGCATGCTATGAGCAATGGCCACTCCTCACTCTAGCTAATGTCGTCGGCCGGTAAGATTGAAGGCTATTTACTAACTCGCTAATATTATACTCCTGGTTCGCTGGTAGATTTTGATAGATTGTCGGTACCCTCTCATTTTCTTCAGCTTGGGTCGTTTATCCCGGCCAGTATTATTCAACCAAGTTCATACGATTTGCGAAGCCTTTGTACGAGCCATTTTCTTAAGCTCTTTAACCCGCTGGGTGCATGTAGGTTCTCCAGCCTTTCACACGGAAACCTAGACCCAACTTGAAACTATTGATATCGAAAAAGAATCTTGGAGAAGATGGTTTTTCTTGCCTGCTCAAGCAAATCTTTAAGGAGCACCCATGTATGCGCGAGCCATGACTGAATAGAGCATGTAATTGGTCCAGATACTGAAACCATACACCTAGGGACCAATAAGCCCCAACTCAAGAGTTTCCGCCTTTCGGAGACATGCGAATTTGTCGTGTATCTGCGTCTCGACTATGCGTTTATCTCGTTTCCCGTGGTCGATATTGTACAAGTATAAGGCGAAGGATGATGATTAAAGCAGTATGGAATTGGGCGTCCCCGGATGCGGGGCCGTCTTTGATCGTCCACAAAATAAGGGAAACTCGCTAGGGTAAACTCCACCGTAACCTGGGGATTGTTGGAGAACCCCAAATCGAGTCTTTGTCGTTGAGAATGTCGAGGTAGTTCGACTTGCGGCTCAAAGCTAGCTAGCATACATCTGTGATTCACTGTGTATCCCCCAGCTCCTTGAGAACTTGGAGGTAACAATGCAACGGGTGCTGCCACCTTACCTTATCCAATGGAGCAGGTTTCAGCTCAGGGGCAGGACAGGTACGTACCTAAGCTGCCTGCAGCCCAACCTCCTCAATTTAGTATCATGTCAACTCCAAGCAGCATTAATTGATGTTAGAGGTGAGCACGCTGACGGTACTGTTGAGACGTCATCGTTGGCCAAGTTGATTACCAGTTCGTACAAAAGATGTTCCTTAAGCCATGTTTTCTGATTCCATGACCTTTGTAATGACATTGAGTGCAAAACGCTCCTTCAATGGTTGCCACAGCTCCATCTGCGCTATCACTCGTTATCGGCGCAGCGTGTTGCCCCAGAGCAACGGTAGCGCCAGTGAAAGAAGCAAGCAATCGCAGGCAGCCAACCGCCAGCCGTCGAAGTGCAGGGCACCAAATCTCTTGAAACGTCCAGCTTCTCTCTCTGTTTGTTTGCATCTCATGTTCATGATATCCCATACTATTTCGGCAGGTTTCTATGTAAATTGATGCATTTCTGACTTTTTGCATTGATCTCTATACCCTCTTATTGTCCATCACCTTTCGTACACTGTCTGCCGCTGTCACCTGTCGCGCCGCAAGCCAACATCAGACGAATAAACAAACAAACCCACTATTGCGCCTCCTCTTACCTCACAATTCATTCACTCAAAGTGCCCGGGCCCTTCTAGGGGTGTCTCTCCGTTGGGTCAATATCTTCTCGCGCAGCCTGCAGTCTCTCTACCGCCCACAATGCCTCACCAGACAAGGCGCAGGGGACCTCGTGGCCAGAGTCACAACATCAAACAAGATCCCGATTCTGCCACCGACACATCGTCGATTCCAGAGTCCGGCACCGTCAACTTCGACTATCCCCAAATTGCTTCTGCTGTCTCGACTTACGGTGATAGCTCGAACCATATCCCGCCCGACCAAGCCTTTTATCGCCACGGCAGGTCGGATGCCCGTAAGTCTACCCCCTACGCCTCTCGACTGCATAGCAAGCATGCTGTTTTACAAGGAGATGTATACTGACAACCTTCTCAAAGCAACACCCAGTGAGCGCCTTGCCGACCCTGAGCCTCTACTCAGGGAGATGAGAATGCCCCCCAACGCTGCCGCAGAGAGCCCGACCAGCCAGGTCCCTGCAGACGGCAGCTTCTTCCAGACTTCCTTCCAGGACATCGGGAAAAAGCTCAAAGCCTGCAATGATACTCTTGGTGAGCTTCAGCAGCTTGGAGTGTCTCACGATGTCCCCCTCCCGGAGCTTGTCCTCGTCGGCGATCAGTCTGCCGGCAAGTCCAGTCTAATGTCTGGCCTTGCTAATCTTGACCTGCCTCGAAGCGAAGGAACTTGCACACGCTGCCCTCTTCACATTCGTGTGTCACGGAGCCACGATCCATCTTGTCGCGTGTGGCTTCGCAAGGAATACACCTATCAGCCTCCAGAGGGAGGTTCTATCTCCGAGAACGACGTCACGGAGCGTGATCCTTTCTTCCCTTGGCGCAAGCTGGCAGCTACCGCGGTTCACGAGTTCAAGACCATGATCGATCATAGTGAGATTGAGGACGTTCTTCGTTGGGCCCAGATCGCCATCCTTAACGACGACAAGAGCCACGAGTTATTCATCCCCGGCTCCGGTTCCATCGCGAACAATGTTCCCATCGACAGGGCCGCCGATACGGTCACTGCCAAGTTCTCCCCTAACATCGTGGCTCTTGAGATCAAGGGGCCTGCGCTACCTGATCTTTCCTTCTACGACATGCCAGGTATCTTCCAAAACCCAGCTGATGCGCGGGACGATTACCTTGTCAACGTCGTGCGGAACCTCTCTCGAGAGTACATTCAGCATCCGTCCGCCATCATTCTCTGCTCCATGCCGATGAACAGCGACGCTGAGAACTCGTCTACGTTTGGGCTCATCCGCAGGCTCGGCGCTCTGAACCGCACAATCGGCGTGCTTACCAAGGCTGACCTCATTCCCGAGGGAGGTAATCACGAGCAGTGGCTCGCCATCATGAGAGAGCAGGCCCATACGACTGGGCTAGGCTACTTCATCACTTCTCGACCACAGGGCAAGGATCTCGACGAACTCAAGAAATGGGAGGAGCATGTTTTCGTGGATCATGCCTTGGACAGATGGCCTGCTGCTTTCCACTGCTTTCTAGATCGATGTGGAGTCGAGAGACTCAAAGTATTTCTCTCAGAAAAGCTTGGTCAGGAGTTTGCAAAGAGGTATGTTGCTCCTTGCAATAGGTTTACCGTCGACACGGCTAACGCAAGATACCAGTCTCCCTCATATCAAACAGACACTGAAACATCACCTAAACAACATTGTGGAACAGCTCCAAAAGCTGCCTGAGCTCCCTGCAAACGTAGAGCTCGAGGTGCAAACAAGTGTCATGGAGTTCGGAGAGCAGGCTCGATTCAAGCTCAAGCCGGCGGAGTTCTCCAAGCAATTCGTACCGTTGCCTGAAAACTTCCGCGACTGCCTGCTGGAGATGAAGCCCAAATTCACACTAAAGGACAGCAGCGACATACCTGTGATGGAAATCTCAGACGACGAGTCCGATGCAGGATCTGTAGTCACCGTTACCAACGGCAATACACCCAGCAAGCGGCGAACTATGGGACCACCGACTACACCATCAAAGCGAGCCCGCACAGAGCAGACCCCGAATGGGGGCCTCTTTAACGGCAATGGCAACGGACAGGTCAAGCCGGAAGAAGGCAGGGCCAGCGTTCCCCGATTCTCACCCGCTCCTCGCCGAGCGGTTTTCCCGCCACCGTTTACTCCATTCACCGGTGTTGGGCGTGGATTCAGGACGCTTCGTCAAGTCCGCGACGAGATCAAAGCCAAGACGAGAGCCGGTGTTCCCGACATCATCACCGAGGAAGTGTACAACGACATGTGTCGGGAGGCCATCAAGCCATGGGAAGGGCCGATGAAAGCATTCCTCAATCATGTTATGTACTTGTTGAACAGCATGCTAGAGTCGGCGCTGGAGAGCTCGTTTGCACGCCTCAACAAGCGCCTCATCTACCAAGAGTGCCGCAAGATCCTGTCCGAGTACCTAGAGGAGCGTCGGCGCGAGACTCTGGGTGCACTCGAACTAGTGTATCGGCTCGAAAACTATGGCCTGTTCACCGTCAACCAGGAAGCTTTCCGTCGGTACCAGAAGGACGAGCAGATTCTGCTGACACGATATCGCCACCAGATGCGGATGCAGGCGTCCGGCTATGGCGATGGCCGACCCCCTGTGCCGTGGGAGAGCCTGACGGATGAGAAGCGTGTGCAGGACGAAAAGCGGCGCGACGCCGATCTCGCCAAGATTGGGCCGGATTCATTTGAGCGGGAACTGGAAGTTGTGGCATACGTTAGGGGCTATTACCGGCTTGCAGCGTTGCGGTTCGCGGATGCAGTGGCACTCCACATCACCAACGGCATGATCCCACACATCCAGCGCCATCTGCCCTTTTACCTCGATCGCAAGCTGGGCCTGGGAGGACCCGACGCCACGAGCGTCTACGAGAGGCTCATGGCGGAGGACACGGCTACGGCGACGAGACGGGATACGCTCAGGGGAGAGCGCGAGAAGTTTGTCAAGGCGCTGTCGAGCATTGAGGAGCTGGAGGCTGGTGCTGGGAGCAGCGGCCTGTCGGAGGAGCAGCAGTCTGAAGACACCACTGGCATTGTCATGATGAGCGGTGCTCTCGTCGAGGAAGAGTATTGAATGGTTGTCTGTCATAGAACGAGAGGTCTGCCTTGTACGAAACACCAGAAAGTGTCAGGCTTCATCGTGGGTCAGTTGGAGTCGAGAATGTTTGGACTTGTGATCAGGACGGTTTGACGACTTGCTACTGTATTTGGTGGAACGACGCGCTGACCAAGTGGGAAAACGAATGATTTGGTGAAAACGAGGATGTGTCGACGTGTGTTTGAGTAGCTAGGGATAACATGCGGGAGGCCTGGCAGATCGCACCAGATAGATGGAGAAAAGAGCACCTGAGCAGCACATGCAATCAGATCGGGGGGCTTCCGGTACCAGCCGAGTATGCTGAATAGTCACAATAAAGAAGAGATCGCCATGGAAAGTGCATCCTCGATGAATGGCCAGGCCTGGGAAGTGGATGAAGCTGATGCGTACGATACTGTGCAGTGAGAAGCGGGGCGTCGAGACGGTTGGGTCTGGAACTGCTGCAACGCAACACGAGCCCTACCTTTTACCCCAGATTGTGCCTCGATTCTGGCATCTCTCGATTCCGGCAAAATACAATTGTGCTGGACTCGAGCATCAGGCGATGGAACTCTACCCACACAGGATATTTTGATGTGTGTCGTGGTGGAAGCGTGGCGCCGCCCTGTTCGTATCGGCCGAAGACCCGGCCCCGTTCGAAGTTGGGAAATGGGTGCGATGCGCTGTGGATAATAAACCACGTGCAGGGACGCGCTGGCTTTGTCGACCTCCGAGTCGCCACTGAGGTGCCTAAGGTAGGTAAGGTACCTACTTTAGGAAGCAGCTTTTCTTCCCATCCTGGGAAGGATCTTTTGCTAATTCAACAGTACATGCACTTACGGGCCGTCGCAGCGAATGCACCGCAAAAGAAACGCAAGCACTTTCAATTCCCCCATACGAGCTGCCGTCGCGACGCCTGCCACGGCATGGGGGCAAAAAGGAATCGGTCGAATCATCCCAGGGTCAGATAGCAGCGTGACCTAGGTAGTCTCAGTCCCGAATCAGAGGAGCAAGCCCGTTGGCGTGAGCCCTTGTCATGTCGGTCCCTCTCCCGCATCTCCGCCAGGCGTATCCACATCAAGCCCGCTCCCCACAACCGAGGTTATTACTACGTACGTAGTAACTACTAACGTTCCTTGACGCGTTCCGAACGGACTTCGCCTGGGCAATCGACATTATATGGCTGAGCTTGGCGCGTCTGTCGCGAGACTGTCGCGCAAGCGCAGGTGGGTGAGCCCACGTGTTTGAGGATGCCATGGAACATCTCACGACCAACTCATTTGGCTTTGGAAGAGTGCCATCTATCGGGCAATTGATGGACTTAGAGGCCTCCCTCAATTTCATCACACAAGTCACCGTCAACGATGAAAGGCCGTCGACTTCCATTAGCAGACATGCTGTAGTCCCTAAGATCTTTCTCGCCGACACGTCACGTCGGCCGAGATCCCTTAATCAATGACCAACTCGATCCAAGCCGGATAGCTAGCTGTCTTGATACTAGAGTGTCGTCTAACCGACACCATCAGCATTCGGCTCCAAACTCAAAACGCTAAGATGGAGACAATGACGGCTAAAGGCAAAACACTATTTTCATTCCTGCCTAAACGGCATTCGCGGGATGCACTAAGCAGGTCATGGTCGCCAAATCCTCTCTTGAATTGGGATACACAGCATGGCTCAATGTGGACAGTGCCATGGCCGTTGTCAATACAATCATTCATTGCCTGAGAGCTCTGCATCTCCATTACTCTCAATTCGGGCCTGGACATCGGGTGCAGTGCTGAAATCGGCTCGATCTATCCATGTCTGAGCTAATCTCGGTATCCACTAACTACGCTCGTGGGTAAAAGCATTCACGGCCCTGCGACCCGACTCAGACGCATTTTGCCGGTTGGTCACACGAAGTCATGCGCTGCCCCCGTCCGTTCCGCATGTAGGCCGTATCCTTACCGGGTGGAAGCTTCGAAGCCACTGCCGTGTGGCATCAGGCTGTCTCTGGCAATTACCGAGAGAACAGAGAACAGTAACGCCTCCATGTGGTGTGTGCGTCGGTGGGTGGCGTCGTGAGCTCGGCGCGAGAGGTTCGGACGGGGTCGTGGAGGCAACGCAGCGCTGGACAGGTACGGACCCGACCCTGCAACCGTTCTCACCCTCACTTGCGCCGAGCCTCTTCGCTGCGGTAGGGCAATAGTTTGCATGGCTCCAGCGGAACAGATCATGCCATGCGCTGCACAAAGGTCGGATATTGGATATTGAGGCTAATGCCCCCGCCGTCTCGCGCATCGCTCATTGGCCTTGTTCCAGCATCCCCGGCCCACGATGGGCCATGGCCCATGGCCCATGGCCCATGGCGAACCAGACGCTTCCTTCTTGTTGGTCCCCGCCATCCCCAGGTCCCCCGGCCCATCCCAGCCTGAGACCTTGCAGGCGTCGCATAGCGCACTCCCTCCACGTTTTGGAGCAAGCCCACCAGATCAATTCTTCTCCCTTTCCGGAGCTGAGGGAGAAGGAGCCGCCAAGCCATTGGACGGATGAATTCAGAGAGTCCTTTTAGCCGCTTCTTCCCGGCCCTTGTGCACGGATGCTGCAGAATGGCACTCCCAAGGACACCCTCTCGGACGGCACAGACACTGCCCAGGACCTTCTGGCAACATTATCCAGTCGTGAAGGTCTGCTCGATTTTGCCTCTCGCTGATCAGATCCAGATCCCGAGGGCATCAGCGGCTGCTCCGAGCGCATTGCTTGGGATTGATGCTTTCACACGCTCGTCGAAAACTTGCTGCTCACAGAGGCATTCTCGGCCGGGTAAACAGACCTCGCCAACGTACTATGAATGTGACCCGCCTGACGGACGGCTGTGGCCATGGCGCCATTTCCACGAATGGCTCGTGGAGCAGAGTCAGATGTCACTAGCACTGGTCGAATCTTGTGATCCGAAAGCTTTTGATGGGCAGCTGTTCTCATGTGTGCAGCCGCCTGTCTGGGTCCGCACCGAGGCCCCACGGTTCGGTCCACGAACCGTCAGTGCCTCTTACGACGTTAAGATCGCGTTGTGGCACTTCTCTGACAGCAAAACGCCTGCTTCGGAGTAATCCCTGGCTCCCCTGATCCAGTACGTCCCAAGCTTATGGGATTGACCCTTTCGCTGAGTCTTCCCTGTCTTGTCATCCCAGAGCCCTCCGCAGGCGTACCTTTCTACTCGCCTCTCGCCTGGTCGCTCTTGCGAGACTGGCTGAGGATTGGTCAACGGAGTACTACGTAGACTGGGTGGGTTGCTTTGAATCCTTTCTGTCAGGCCTTTAATTACATTCACAGTGTCACCCGCAATTGCAGACAACGGGGGCAAGGAATGCTGGGGTACTCCCGCAAGAGCGTCTCCTCCCTGGCATGTGTGAGCCTATCCCAAGCAAGATCTGCCAGCTTTCTGAACCCTGCACCTATATGTGGGGAGAATTCCTCAAGAGGGGTGTGCCAAAGACTTTGGTGAAGAGCCTGAAGCTCAAGGGTCAAGGCCTCGATGAGAGAAGTCCACAAAGCTCCTCTCTAGCTTGTACGTGCAGCCTACTTTACCCGCACTTCCGGCCCAGTCGATCCTGTACCCATTATCCCCGGCTCAAGACTCCCCTCGCCATGCCCGGTGCATCCTCCACTCCACACCATACCCAGATGATGGACCCCGGACTCCAGGCTTCTGGGCTCTAACTGCTCCGGGGTCGTCCAGACATAGATCGACAAGAGAGCTTTCACCATGAGAGCCAGCCGCATAAATAGAAGGGCAGTCTCCCCTTGGATTCACACTCTCCACTCGTTTGTCTTCATCCACGAGCCAGCCCATTAATCAGTTACTCCCTTGCCGGGTCTGATTAAACTTCAAACCCTTCGTTGACCGAGCAAAAGACATACAATCAGCTCATCATGGCGCTGCCAAAGTTTTTGATGCCTATCGGCTCCAAGGCTCCGGTCCACAGCGACCGGACTGCTCTCCAGATCGCCCAGGCTGAAGCCCCCCAATTCGAGAAGGTGACCTGGTACAAGGAGCCTCATCTGCGGAATCTCTACGTCCTCATGATCTTCCTCATGGTTGCCTCGGCCACCACTGGATACGATGGATCGTTGGTCAACACGTCACAGCAGATGGACAAGTGGAAGGAGTACTTTCCCGAGGTCCAGAACGAGAGCAAGCTTGGTATTCTCATCAACATGTACAACATCGGTTCAATCGTCTCCTTCTTCATCGTCCCCTACATGGCCGACATTCTGGGCCGTAAGCCCACCATCATGGCTGGCTGTGTTATCATGATCATCGGTGCCTGTGTTGGCGCCTTTTGCAATGGCTACGGCAGTGAGTTTTGGCCCGATGGACTACCTCTCATCGTCTTACTGACATTTCATCTTTAGTGTACATGGGTGGTCGATTTGTCCTCGGTTTCGGCAACTCCATGGCCCAGATGTGTTCTCCCATGCTTCTCACTGAGATCTGCCATCCCCAGCACCGTGGCCCTCTCACTGCTGTCTACAACTGTCTCTACAACCTCGGAGCTCTGGGTAAGTCGCACACTTGTAAAGATGAATCCGCAGGTTGTGCTAACGCTTGCCAGTCGTCTCCTGCATTGGCTGGGGCACTGCCTCCATCAACAGTGACTGGTCATGGCGATCCATCACCTTCGTCCAGGCCGTCCCCTCTATCATCCAGCTTCTCGGTATTTGGTGGGTCCCTGAGTCTCCTCGATTCCTCGTCAACAAGGACAGGTCGGAAGAGGCCCTCGCCATCCTCGCCAAGCACCACGCTGGTGGCGACGAGAACAACGCAACCGTTCAGTTCCAGTACCAAGAGATCAAGTCGATCATTCAGGCCGAACGTGCTGCAAAGACAACCACTAGCTACCTCGACTTCCTCAAGACCAGCGGCAACCGATGGAGGCTTGCCATCATCATCTCCCTCGGCATCATCTCCCAGTACTCTGGTAACGCTCTCTTCTCCAACTACATGGATATTATCTATGAGGGTGCCGGTATCACGAACCAGAACCAGAAGCTTGCTGTAAGTGATTTTCCGTGACATTTGTCAGCGACAGTCGTTAACAATCTCCTGCTGTAGCTCACTTCCGGCAAGACCATTCTCGATCTTGCTGTCTCGGTTGGTGCTGCCTTCACTGTCGACAAGGTTGGCCGTCGTCCTCTCTTCCTCACTGCCATCGCTGGTATGACTTTGTCATTCGTCATGTGGACCATTGCTGGCGCCATCTATGAAAACTCCGAGAAAGAACTCCCCCCTAGCAAGGACTTGCCCGATGGTGGCGTCGAATACACCAACACCGGTTCTGGTTACGCTCAGATCGTCTTCATCTGGATTTTTGGTATCTTCTACGATATCGGTTTCTCCGGTCTGCTCGTCGCCTACGCTCTCGAGATTCTTCCCTTCCATCTCCGTGCCAAGGGTATGACCGTCATGAACATCACCGTCCAGGCGATTCTCGCCATTGGCAAGTAAGTTCTTCCAGACTCCGCAATATCGAAAACGGAAAGACTAACAACGTTGCAGCCAAACCAACAAGATTGCGTGGAAAGAGCTTCCCAACCACTGGAACTTCATGCTGTTCTACACCATCTGGGACTTCTGTGAACTCTGCTTTGTCTGGTACTTCTACGTCGAGACTAAGGGCCCTACTCTTGAAGAGATTGCTCGCATTTTCGATGGTGACAACGCTGCTGCTGCTCATGTCGACTTCGATCGGGTCGAGAAGGAGACTGATATTGTGCGACACGAAGAGAACTTTGACGGCAAGGGCGACAAGTCGCTTGCCTAAGGCAACTTGGTTTCATCGTCCTGCTCGTGCGATGTGGGTCATATCAAGCTGCCCTTGCTTGCCTTGACTTTTACTCTAGAGCGACTTTTTGAAGCGAAGCGTCTTATGGTTTGATGATGGTGGATAGGATGATACCTCAACAAGTTGGATAATTTGAAGCTACATAATTTATGTATGATACAGTCGTTTAGTTTCTTGCCCTGTGACAAGATATTGCCACCTGGACATACAATTCACTTCTCCCCAACTACCAGCCTTGCTACTTTTTGTCTGTGATACTCGGTTTATCGATATGTCTTAGTACACCGAAACAACCTTGTGCGAGCCCCCAACTTCATTCTCCGGGAATGGAAGCCTCTGCCGAAGAGTAGTGCTTGTTGACTTTCCCTGCCTCGGCGCGCCAGAAAAGCCTTTGAGAAGGCCTTGAAAACGCGGTATCAGGGGTTATTCCCAGAACACGGTGGATTATTGACACTCAATGTAGTAGTATTTGTATATCATCCACGAAACATACGAAATCAGCGAGAGCAGCTTGCTTCGCTATGTGTCTCTGTCCCTAGTCCGCCCAACGCCAAAACAAAGAAAATCGCAACCCGTATTTACTCTTAATGTACAGCTTCAGTTTTCCTAAAGCGATTCCCGTGTCCCAGGGATCGCGCCAATGACGGATGCATAAAGAACGTGCGTTTATTTGTCGCCTGGGGTCCACAGCATGGGACTCTTGCAGACATGTTCTCTCGCAAAAGCCCTGTACCGATCGAGGATATCGGTTCGGTCCATTCCGCCGCGCTGGCTGCCGAAGCTGTAGTGTGCGGCGATTCCTCTCCCGTCGGCGACGGCATCTGAGAAATGTGTTAGCGAGAACTTTGAATATGTCCGTGGGAAAGGAACGGAACTCACGTCTTCCGAGCTGGCGCGGCATGGTGCACGAAAAGTGGTTCTCGTCGTCCGCCTCGATCGGCTTGGCCGTGTTGATGTCCTTGCCCAGGATGGCGATGAACTGGATCCCCATCCGCTCATACTGAAAGTCCCATGTGTCGAACTTGTATTGCGACAGTCGGTTGCTCTCGAGATTCTCAAAGAAACTGTAGTGCTCCTGCGCGCCAATCTTCCACTCGGTCCACCCGCGGCCCATGGGGTGGTACTCGGTCTGCTCGATGGGGGTCGTGTCGAGAATGTGGTCGGAGCCGCTCTTGAGCGGGAGCCAGCGGTGCTGCTTGTCGTCGGCCTCCCACTCGTCAAGCCTGAAGCCCTCGGGTCCTTTCCATGCCGGCAGGGTGGATGTGTGCCAGTTGTACGTCTTGGGGTCAGTGATGTCGAACGAAGACACCCCTCCTTTCTCGTCCACTTCTGGAAGATACGGCCTCACTGCGCCTAGGTTCCAGTGAACCCAGCTCAGCAGCGGTTGGTTGACAACGTTGGCGGAGACAGCGTAGTACTCGGGGTGTTCTACTCTCTTCCTGACGATGGAAGGGATGACACTGTCCTCCATGAATACCTGTGACCTTGTCAACTGTGCTCTAATCAAGAGTTCGTGGCTGATGGTAACTTACGATATCGTCATCGATCTTGACATACATGACATCGTCTTCGACTTTGTCATACGAGTTGCCGAAGCCGCTGCCGAAATTGTCCGCATCGGCCATCTCGATCTGCCATTTCTCATAGGTGCTTTCGCTCGCCAGGAGCTTGTTGAGAAGCTCAAGGTCTTCGGCATCTTGGGTCCGCTCAACGAAAATGACTCCATCGAGCAACCCTCCGTTCTTGACGAGATTGCGCTGTTGAGAGTCAATACAAATGGTTCGTAGAGGTGCAGTAGCTGTACTGCCCTTTCATGATGGTGAGGGAGGGGCAAGTACCTTCAAGTAACAATCCAAGATGGAGACAGACTGCCTTCTTCCATAAAACACCAGACCCATAATCTTTTTGATCTCATCAGGTCGTTCCCAGTGCGCCAGCTTCCGCAAATAGTCATCGTCAGTTGTCCAAAAGCGCTCTTTGGTGGGCACTGTCTTGTTGGTGTCCTTCTCGGGTGTATCACACAGTGGCGGTGGTCGTTGTGCATCAAGTGAGGGTAGTTTAATAGCGACAAGCTCTCGTTCCTTCCAAAGCAGTGCTGCCATCGTGATCATGAAGACGATGGCAGCTATCACGATATGTCCTCGTGTACAATTCATGATCCGGGTGCCCACGGCGAGGGACGAGACTGGAAGCTGTGCTCTCTTCATGGTGTAAAGACTGGAGTGTGAGACAGGCTTGAGAGAGAGAGAGAGGGTGAATACTGAATGAGTTGGAAGGTATGGGAACTGTCAACTCTAAGTAGGTCGGCAACGCCACAAATGGTTTCAAGCTGCTTGCTGTGAGTAAGTTGCAGCAGATTAGGTTTACTGGTCTGGGCCTCGCAAACCTTGGCGTGCCTGAACAGACACAGGACTGAATCCACCGCGGGAAGTATCTCCACGCATGATTGAGGGTCTCCAAAGTCTGGACTGACGTCCTTGGCTTCCCCCAGTAGATAAGCCTGGCCGGATGAACCAAGAACGCCGGAGCCAGCAGCAGGGGATACACGGTGGTCCAGAGCGTCCAGAGCTGAACCAGCCAATGGCCCATGGCCTTTACCGGCCAGAACAAAGGACTTGAACTGCAAAGCTGCCCGGCCCAGGCGTTTATTTGGTACACGGTATGCCCGGACGGCCCCATAAGTGCGAGTCCGGATCCGGTGATGGCGGCCTCCGATCAACGCAACAACCCTGGCCATCGAGGCAGAGCTCCAGAATAAGATCAACCGAGACATGATATAATCGTATTGTAGGGTCAGTCAGCCCAGACGGCATGCCAACGTCATTGCGCAACCACCGGTTGTCACCATGCTCGCGGCCTGTTGGCGCACAAGGGGTCTTTGAGAATATTCCGACCAAAACGTAGGGGAGAGACAAGCCACTGAGACAATCTAGATCCGAGGACCGATCGTTGGCTGGGCCTGGCAAAGACTTCTGAGAGACAAACAAGCCCGATTCGGCAACCGGATCCCTGTTGACAACTCTGCGGGGCGATCTGGCCGACGAGGCTCGGGTTGGATAAATGACGGAACGGATAGGTAGCGTGCGCCTAAAGCCACGCTTTCAACAAAGTGTGAGCTCAAGAGAAAGAATTTGTCGAGGGCCCTTGGGGGAGACGCTGAAGTCTGGAAGCCTACCAGTAACCGTCATATTACGATGGAGGCTTTGGGATCGACACGAAATACCCGTTGGCAGCTGGTTGACCTTTGGGCGCCTACGCAAAGTGAGTAAAGTTCACAGGGTGATACAAGCCGTAGAACAAAGACCCTTTGATGATGAAAGAACCCCCGCGCCTCATGCATGGTCGTTGTGCATTGCAGATGCTTCCGATCGGTGGACCTTTGCTCTGCGTCCCTGGCACAATCGTTTCCCCCTGTTGAGACATCGGGCGACGCCATGCCAGAAGCGAGCTTTGCGACGCAAAAAGACGCCGCTCATTGGGTCTGGACTCTCCCCAAGAGGCATTAGGCTTTCCAGGTCCCCGCTCCCCCAGTCGATCGTCTGTAGTTAGCTGAGTTGAACCTCATCGCCAACGATTTGAGGCTTCAGGTCCAAGCTGCTTAGCTCGGGCGTCCCGAGCTGTCAGTGACGCTAGATGAGCGCCCCGTGTGACAGAGCCCATCGCGCTTGTTGCCTGATTAGGCTTCGATACTTTGATCTTCATGCCAGAGTCAAGTGAGTCCGTTATATGGGACAGCACGTGGCCGGTATCATGAATGGATGCAAGGGGTAAGAGAGAGAAATTGGAAATGTTTTGGGTGCTTAGACTTGGTGATGGACTTGTACAGTGCGCTTAACTTTGGATACTGTCTACCTATGGCCAATCTAATCTTCATGATCCGTAATTGGAAGGCACTGTGCGACTCAAGGTACACTTCTATTATCCCTACAAATAGGTTTCCAAGCACATGAATACTATCACTGATCAACACCACAGTCTTCTAAACTTCCTTTTATTTTTGATTCCGCCTCTTGTTGATTATCTGACTATGTATGTGCATATATGTCCCTCTGCGTCGCTGAGTGAATGAAAACGAGTGATGCACTATAGTACAGGGTAGGTCGGGAAGACGGGGGATAAAAGACTACTTACACAACAACTTACAACCCCTTGACAGATGAAGATACTTCAAAATCATACCTACCTTGAAAATGTATATCTTTAATACGTACTAAGCATCCTTGGTTCTTGATCATCGCTTAATATTCTTCCGATTCTGGGGCTGTAATCAGCTGCAACCAAGTAATCTACAATCCACTTGTGAATGCTCCTGTCACCGCGGCCATACATATTTACAACTGAACCAACAATGAATTGAATACTCAAGAAAAGTTGATTACTACATTAATTACTGAATTATAGACTTGCACAATGGTATTCCTTGGGGGCCATCTCCCGCATTAATCCCTTCGCATAGACAACTCCCATCTCCTTAACTCTAATAAAAACCGCTTTTAGTGTCGCTCGCCCTCATAGCATCACCAACGAACAGAGAGAGGAGAGCGAGGCTGTCTCGGTGCTCGAAGATCACGGCCGTTGATGTACTGCTCCGCGCCCTGAGTCGTTGTTGCCGAGGGAGCCGCCTCCTTGGAGCCGGTACCTGCTGTCACGATGATGGTGTTGTAGACGGTCGAGACGCTGGTGGACATGGCGACTGAGTCGCAATCAGTGTCGTAAGGGTTGGGGGCCTCGGTGTAGATCTGGCCATTGTCGTAAGTCCGGACCTTGGTGTAGTTGGGGACGGGGTGGGTCTGGTTGCCGCTGGGGTAGGCAGGGTTCTTGTCGCCACCGTCGTAGTGAGGCGAGGTGCCATTGCCATAGTGAGTGCCGTTACCGCTGCCGTAGGGAGGCTTAGCATCACCGCCGTAGTGGGGCTTGTCGTCACCGCCGTAGTGAGGCTTGTCACCACCACCATAGTGAGAGCCGTCGTCATCACCGTAACCAGGCTTGTTGGTCTCGTATCTGGGGTTGCAAGGCAGGCCGTGTTCTGCCCTCTCGCAAGTTGACTTCCCAGTCTTAGGGTCGTAGACAATGACTTCGACCTCAGGCTGGCCGCTGTAAGTGGCCGTCCTGGTGATGGTCTTGTAGCTATCGTCGTTGCCCGTCACGGAAGGAGTCGCATACTTGGCCGGAGCAGTGATGGTGTAGGTGCAAGGGACCTCGACAACAGTGGTGATGCAGTCGCCATTCTCCTTGGTGATTGTGGTGATGGTAGGCTCGGGCTTGACAATCACAGTGTGGTACTTGTCGCCCTCCTGAACGGTCTTGGTGACGATGTGCTTGTCCGAGTTTTCGACGGTAACAGTCTTGACGACATGGTCCTTGCCGCCATCCCCCAGAGTCACCGTCTTGACGACCTTGTTTCCGGTGCTGCCTGTGATGGTTACAGTCTTGATCTCTCCATCCTTCTCGGTGATGGTCTTGACAACCTTGTTCCCGTTGCCGCCTGGGATAGTGACAGTCTTCACGTCGCCGTCTTCCTGAGTGATGGTCTTTACAACCCTGTCGTCGCTGCCTGTGATTGTCACGGTGGTCTCCTCGCCATTGTCCTGGGTGATGGTCTTGACAACTTTGTTGTACTCGCTTTGGGTGATGGTAAGGGTCTGGATCTTGCCATCGTTTACAACAGTGACAGTGTGGACATTTCCAGGGTACTCTTCCTTGCCGTCTTTGCCACCGACGATCTTGGTGACAATTCCTCCATCGTAACCAGGGTAGCCGGCACTCGGAGCTGGGTTACCAGGAGTGATGGTGATCGTCTTGGGACCGGGCTGGTAACCGTTGCCGTTGGAGTGACCAGGACCATCGGGGTAAACGTTGACTTCCTTGGTAACGGTGTGCTCTGCGCTCTCAGTCTTGGTCACGGTCACAACCTTTCCAGGGTAATTGGCTGTGATAGTCTCCTTGGGTGGGTAGATCGTCTCTCCCTGGCTGATGTACACAACCTTGGTGTGGGGCGCCTCATAATGCTCAGTGACTGTGACGGTTTTGTAGGGCTCGCTGGGGTCTTTGACGGTGACCGTGTGATAAGAGCCTCCCGGGGATGAGATAGTGACAGTCTTCTGGGGGCCAGCAGGCTCCGTGACGGTGACAGTGTAGGAGTAGTCCTGAGGATCTCCTGCAGCTGGGCATGGAGGGCACTCATCAACAGCGCCTCGTGCGTGCAGCCAGTCGAAGCGTGCATGAACCATAGGCGACAAGGCCAATACTGCCAATGGGGCAAAGCGGACCATTGTGATAGGGGAAATTGAGTACTGTGGTCAAGTATGTCTTGCGAAGTTTCTAAGAGAATGAAAGGATGAAAGGATGCAAGAGCGTATGAAAAGCTAAGGAAAAGAGGAGTGGGAGTGGGAATAGGGGAGATGTCGAACCTGGACTGATGAGGGTGATGAGAATGATTTGAAGGAGAAGAGACTGACATCTATATAGTCGTTGACTTCTCACTGAAGAGGTTTGGCTTGGGCCGAGGGCGAGGAGGAGTTCAGCCCAGGGCATCACTTGAAGGAACTAGGAACTGAGACGGAGTATTGCCAGACATCGAGGCGATAGTGCCAGCACAAGACGAGCCTCGAGCAACGACAGTTCATCATGAAGAGACATTGGCAATGGAGTACAGATGCGACCATGGTTCCCTTTGCAAGTGCGGGTCAGGGTTGGCAACCAGGTACCTTGGAGACTTGGCCAAGAAATGCTGTTCCGCAAGAATGATTCGAAGGGGGCTATAATCGTCAATAGTAACAGACTATCCATGGCAAGCATTGGGAACCAAGATCAATGGTGAAGGGCAACAGAGAGAGCGGAAGAAGGGCGATTCTAAAAGCACTAGCTCTTTGTAATATGAGTTCAAAAAACCTGACAAGGGGACTTTTCACAAAAACATTGTCGGAATTATCAGGGCCAATAGCTTGGCAACATAGGCTCCCTTATCAAGGGCGCGTCTGCAACCGGAGTCAAGGGAGCGAGCGGGGGATCGTGGAAACAATCAAGGGAGTCAAGCGATAGGGCCTCAGGCACCAAGCAAGGGCTTCCTTCTAGGACAGCGTGGACATCTTAGCAACAAACTCTTTCGGTAATTGAATCTTAGAGTCGCAAGATGGCTACGTTTTCTTGTCCAAAGTCGTTGGTGTTGTTGTTTGCTTTGTGCACCGGCCGCGTCCCAGCAGAATGGTAGCGAGGAGGACGGTCCGGCGTTTAACCGATGCGGCATCGGGTTCCTGTGTCAGGGCCCACTGAGCAATCTCGTGAAGCAGGCGCGACGGACAGACAACACGGACGGCAAGAGCATTCACGACGTCACGAGGCTTGTACGACGCCAACGCAACCTCTTACGCTCCTTTACCTCTCATTCTTTGGATCATGGTCTCGCGACCACCGACCACTAACCGCGACATCTGATATACGATCCTCTTCCAGCCCGCGACGTGCTATGCGAACCTGCGACCTGCCGACTACGTAACGATGGGAGCTTGCGCATCATGTTTGGGACGTCGCAATGGCGATGCCTACGATGAAGTGCGTTGGAAGGCTGGCTTCCGTGGCCTTGTGCAAGGCTATCAGAGGTGTGCTTAGGTATGATGAAGACTGGCTAACGACTGTATTCGCTTCAGGAAGAAGAGAACCGCCTGCTCTACGACGAAGCCAACGGCTCGGGAGGGTACGAGACTTTCGGCGACCAGGCCCTGAGCGGCGAAAACGATACCCTCGAGACTCAGCGAGAGAACGAGGCCCTGCAGCGAGTAGTGGCCAAGACATCAAAGTGCGTTTTCAGCGGGACAGGGCGGCTAGCAGCTGGAAGAGCTGATACTGACTCACTGCACAGTAACATGGTGGACATCTTCGAGATCGCACCGCAAGAGAACGCAGCTCGAGGCACGACAACGCCCTTTGCTTATGCCGGCCAAGGTGCACGACTCGCTCGATACCAACACCTCGTCTCGAAACTTAGCAACCAGGGCGAAAGCCCTGCGGGCGGCGTCAAGGTCGATTGGCTGCCCGAAGACGAGACGATCGAGATGCACAAGAACGGCCCAGCCAGTATCAAGACGCTCGAGAGTGACGACGGACCCCTCGTCGGAACATTCGCCGACGCTGCAGCGGCGATGCGGTAGATGTGATTATTGCTCGTCATATACCTAGAGTGATGCCAAAATTGCCGGCAAACATCCTTAGAATCTAGAAAACTATGGAGGCCCTGGAGTGGGGGAAGCCGTCGGCAGTTGCGGCATTGCGACGGCTTTTCCCTCGAGAGATACGACTCACGATGCACACCGTTTCTTTGATATTGCAACTACTCCGCTTTGCCAGCCTCTTTTGGGCTCGCTCTGTCCTAAGGGGACAACCATCCCGGCCTAGTTGGGGGGCGTCTCGTTTTCCAGGACAATGCGGACGGAACCGCGATGACGACGCGAAGAAACGGCGTACAGCTTCTAACACCTTACCACCAGCCACATTTTCCTATCTGTTCACCTTTTCGACTAATTTCTTGCGGTCAATCACGGGCCGCCAAGTTCCATCAACTCGATCTCCAATCCCCAACCCCTCCTCACCTTCGGCGAAGCAGAGACGGCTGATGCATAAGTCGCGGGTGGTTGTCTTTACTCCACGTACAGGGGTCATTTTGGGTTCCCGCCTTTTTTTCCCGGGCTCTGCTGAGCCCGTCTCTTTGATTGATGTGGGCAGGGAAGTGGACTTGTACAAACAGACACACCAATCGAAATTGACAGAATATTTTTTCCCACGTCTTGTTGAGCTGGTGCTGGATCCACGCGACGCAATCCTACATGGACTAATCTCCAGCCCTCGTCATCAGCTGGCACCATCGGCCTTTTTCTCGCAGTCTTTTGGCGCAACGACGAGCACGAGCAAGGAGCTAAAGGGCGGTGTCCAGCGACCCAGCAGCCCATGGCGGAGGCGTGACTGTCAACAAGCGAACAACACCCATTAAGCATCAGACACGTGCGCTGCGCTCGCACTGGCTCAACACTGGCTTGAGGTGGCCCGGCAGTCAGTGGGGTGTGAACATGCGCTAGACCAGGGCAGGTAAGCAGAGACTCGAGGAGGATGGCGGCCATCTCGCTAGCTTGCCGTCGGCCCTCGTTTTAGATTGGTTTTCTCCGGCTTCGGCTCGCACCGTTGATGGGCGGCTTGCATGGGGCTCCATGCGCTGGGGGAGGGTTTCATGGGTCCCTTTCGTCAACAAGAGCAAGATCCCGCCTACGTACCAAGCCTTCGGGAATCCTTTGGCTGAGGCCCAGGGCCTTCTAGCCCGCCACCACGGGTACCATGGGGCCACGGGACGGGGGACGGGGCGAATTGGGGCGGGCTACCAGCGCAAGCCGCTCTTAGGACCGCCTTGTTTGGATCGATGAATGGCGTGTATGGCCCTATT
>JADBHU010000243.1:0-91364 GCA_017140155.1 Fusarium devonianum | reverse complement strand
GGGGTAATTGAATATTCCAACGATAGATACGTGGAGTTGCTGGTTCTAAGGGAGGTAGATGAAGAATCGATAACTCTCTATCGAGGAGCTGTGAACTGGAATTTATGGGTTGCGGTAGATCGAGTCGAGGGGTCGCAGATATTGAAGGGTACGCATAGCATAATCATGGGCCAAAAAGTTCCAATTGATGGCCGAATTGCACGGATGGACTGCATCAATAGGAAGGGGCTTGGTCGGATAAATCTTCCATCTTTGTCAGGGCTTTGCCTGGTCTACCTGCTACGAGAGAGTTTGCTCCGTGCAACGATGCACAGCATAAGCAGAAATGGACCACTAATTCTGGAAGTGGATGGTGATGTGTGGGAGCATTTGAGAAAGAAAGGGAGGATCACCAGATGAAGTAAAAGGGAACACTTGTCTCTGACAATTTGCGTATGGATCAATCGTTTCGTTCGCAAGGTCAGCGGCCTCGTCCAAGGTGATGATTGTGATTCTAAAACAGTTTCTCTTTAACGCTTCCTTTATCGCTTTGCTCTGGTGGAGTTTGGGAATACGACATGGGCGCTTGGTCAAACATCTTTCGCACCGCGGCCGTCAATACGGCGACAGCTTACGACGAAAAACCAAAAATAAAACGCGACCAAGCAGAAGGCCCTGTGGAACGATGGCAATGACAGGATCCAGAAACTTGATGCGATAATGGTGGAAGTGAGCAAGATTGAGAAAGAAGGGGGAGGAGAAAAAGAGGATATGTCCGTTTCAAATACCAAGTCTTCGTCATCACGAGCAGGTTCAACACCAACAAAAGCCGCGATAACTTGTGGTCTGGCGGGCCACGGCCTTTCACCCCATCTACAAGGGGATGATAATGAGCCCACAAGGCCACTTCGGTAGGCGACCTTGGGCGACTTCTGAGACAAGAATCCTTCTCATCCATCGCTCCCAGCAGGCGAAGGCTTGAAATAAAAAACAAGATCGGGTGTATCCCAGCGAACCAGAGGCTCTAGAGATCCCTGCCATCTCCGCGTAACCCCCTGTATCGATCTCTATTTTCCCGGTCCCGCGCAGCCAATTGGTGGATGGCCGCTAACAATAGCTGCGGCGCGCTTGCGAGGAGGGCCCAGTGCAAGTTTCTTTTAACTGTAAACGCCCGAGTTCATGGGCGCCAACGAGACGACGACATCCAATCGTCTGAAGTTGAAACTCGCGCTCCCATACATGGGACATGCGCGGCCTTTTTATCCCGAGCTGCTCAGTATGCTTTGTTGCCATGGGTAGGCTCTTGTTTCCTCTGCCTCATCCGACTCTTGCAAGGCTCTGGGCTTCTTTAGGGGGAAGCTCAGGGCCTCGTCCAGCCCAAACCCTCCGGGCGGCTATCGACATGCCATCTTCGAAACGCCATCGTCCCCTCTGCCTTTGTGAAACAGCAAACTATCGTCGATTCCAGGCCCTAGCTATCCTCATCTACTGGTTCCCAGTCTGCTCCTTGAGCGCTTGCCTATCCGATGCGATGGGATGCGCTACAGGTCCACGCCTTGTCGGGCCATCGAGACCGGCTCCACCGATGCTCTGCATCGTCGTCGATACGCTCGTAGCCGCGCCTTGTGGTGCTCTGCTCTGCTCTTGTTATCGCCCTGCATAGCCTCTCTTCCCGTCCGTTTCGACTCCATTGTCCGAGGCCAGTTTTCCTGACCACGCCCGTGATACCCAGCGATAGGCCCTCGAGTCTCGTCTCCAGACTCTGCCTCTGCCCACGATGTCTGTCAACCCACATTTCGCCCACCCTCGCCCGGCCGCATCTGCCGGCTGGTAACACTTCCTTTAGTACCTGGCCAAGTGTTTCCTTTTCTCGGGTGCCTACACTGATATGCTTGCTTGATTGTGGTGCTGTGGTGTGTGTAGCTTAAACCCCCCCTTGTGCCCTTGATTGCCTCCATCTCGTGCGTCGTCTTCATCATCACTCGTCCTCCCACTCCCCTCTCCTCATCATTCTCCCAGGCCGTCTATCCATTCGCTCTCATGCAATCCCAGCCGTTGAGGCTCTGTTGATAAGCTCTTGCGCTCCTGTTCACCACTCATACACGTTACTGTTCATGAGTCACAAACAACAAGATGCTCAACTAGAAGGGACGGCTCACAAATTTCTCTCTCTTTTTTCCCCTTTTGTCAACCTCTGGCTTCTCTTCTATACTTGCTCCTTTATACATCGGGGTTCACCTTATCTTCCTCTTTTATTTTCCCTTTTTTCTCCTTTGAGGCTCAGCTGGACTGACCAAACAACCTCGCCTACGCCTTGGACGCGGAAAACGTATCCGAACTCGCCTCACTCAAGTTCTGAGAAGGAGGAACCATTCACAGTACCTCAAACAGCAAAATACAATCTCGACTGCAGGGTTTCTCAGGGCTCGAACTGTTTCAAACGCTTTGTTTGGCGGGTTTGACACTTCATTGTTCGTCACTGTTCAATAGCTGTTCAAGAAGGAGTGCTTACACCTTGTCAGTGTTCGCCAGCTGTCGGGCATTTACGCCAAAGAAAGGCCTCCTCACTGCTTCTCGCACACCACGAAACAATCACTTCCTCTTCATCAACAATAACACACAAAGCACCTGCGAAAATATCAGTGACGGGCTCTGCCTCTCTTCCACTCCTTTTTGCTGAAAAGCAACGCATTCATTATTTCTACAAGAGTTACTCCGAAAAACTTCACTCTTTTCAACATCATATACCTACCTACTCCGTTCGAAAATATTCATATCTCAACAGCTTTACTTTCAAACGATTCGCGAGGTCTTCACGAAGACAAGTCGTCATGAAGATTTCCTCCGCCTCTGGCCTCGCTCTTGCGGGAACAACACTCATCTCCGCTGCATCGGCTCACTCATGGGTTGAGTACGCCTACAAGCTCGCACGAAATGGCACAATGATCGGCAACATTGGCTTCCCTCGTGGATACGTGCCTCGCGATTCCACGAACCCGCCCTTTACCGACACGACTCCCCAGAACATCCTCCCCGCTGCAGGCCAGTCCGCCTACTCGGGTGACGAACTTCTCAACAAGTTCAACCTGGAGCAGAACCCCCAATACCCCATGCTTGAAGCTTCTCCCGGCGACTATGTTGCCATAATGCACCTTGAGAACGGCCATACCACTCTCCCTGAGAACCAGCCTAAGAAGCCTAAGAACCGCGGCAACATCTACTTCTACGGCACCTCTAAGCCCAAGGACGAGGAGAAGCTCTTCGATGTCCATCTCCTCTGGAACAAGGACGGCACTGGCGGTGATAAGCGTGGCCGGCTCATCGCCACCCGCAACTATGACGACGGACAGTGCTACCAGCCCAACCCCGGTGAACTCAGCACTCATCGCTCCAGCGAGCTCGCCCACCAAGGTGCCCTCCCCACGAAGGAACTCGCCTGCCAGTCCGACATCAAGCTGCCCGACGATCTCAAGCCTGGCGACATCTACACCGTCTACTGGTACTGGGACTGGCCTGACCTGAACGCCGAAGAGATTGACATGGACGGCACAAAGCAGGGCAAGTTTCCCTGGGCTGGCACCTTCATGCGTGGTGACAAAGATCCGAACGGCTTCACCATGGACGCCATTGCCCGCAACGAGAGTTACTCGAGTGTCATTGACATCAAAATCACCGGAGCAAGGGGCGAGTCCTTTGCAGCTAAAGACATGAAGCCCCTGGAATGGGTCGAGGACCAGAACATTTACTCTGCCGGTATCGAGGAGCAGATGAAGAACAATTTCCAGGTTGAGGTTGGCGGCGACCAGGGCGGGGGAAGTGACACGCCTCCTTCGACCACCGCCCAGCCCACGTCTACCAAGCCCGCTGATGGAGGAGCAGGCAATGGTGACGATGTCGCCACAGTGACCGTGACAGAGACAGTCAAGCCCCCAGCTACTGTGACGACCGTCTTTGTCACTGTCCCTGCAGAGTCCATGACTGGGCCTGGGCCTGCACCGACGGATGGATACGATAGCACCGAGTCATCGACAACTACAGTCATGATCACCAAGACACGCAAGGGTTCTGCACCTTCTGATACCCCGGCCACCGCCTCGACCGTGTACAAGACGCTGTACACGACCCGCTCCAAGCCAAAGGCTACAAAAACCTCGCAGGGCTCAACGGTTGTCAAGACTCTCACAACTCACATCTCATCCAAGCCCTCGGCGACAGGCGAGAACGTCCCCTCCCAGCCTGGCCGAACAGTCATTGAGACTCTGACAACGCACATCAACTCGCCCTCCTCCACAACAATAGAGACCCCGCAGCATACTATCCCTGGCGGACAGTTCCGCGAGACTCCTCTACCCGCGAACGGCAACACACCGAACCAGAGCGGGCCTCCAATCCCCTCGGGCTTCCTCCGCCGGCGTCAGAAGTGGGTGTATGGGGACTTTTAGAAACCCCGCTGCCTCGGATCCCTGGGGTCGCCTGCCTGAGCGCGTAGGAAACTCTACATCCGCACAGAGGACCACATCATTCTTTCTGCCTTTTCCTTCTCTCACATACATAGAAGCTGTGCAGCCCCTTTCAACTACGGGAGAGACGTGGGAGCCTGGCAAACGAAAGGGGTTCAGGCGCGCCGGTCGCATTCAACGGCGTTGGATACATGATACCATTTGATTTCAATATTTCTCGCTCCTCTTCGCCTTTAGCCTTGGCCGTCTTAGACCGGGTGAGACAAAGGCTGAAACCTGGACGCGCGAAATTACTCGGTTCGGAATCTGATTTATGCATCATGCTTGTTATTTTGGTTTGGTCGCTTGCGAGCGATGGGTACGCAGGATTTCGGGGAGTGAAACGTTTCAGTCTGGAAAATCATGGAAAAAAAAAGACAAATTTGCATTGAAGTTGCGCTTAGACACCATACGTGAATGGTGAATAATAACTGTGTATTTGCCGTGTTTGAAACCTCAAGTGATCGTGTCCGACTCTGTTGGGATTGTGTCCAACGCGGCCCTGCAGCGTCACTACAGTAGCCGGACTAATACCAATTGGCCGAAGGCGTACATGCTGCAAGTAATCTAAGTCGAGAGAAACAAGTGTACCATGTCACAGAAGATGAAAACCGCCGATAATGGGGGATTCGAGATAGTATTCCGACGGGTATCTACACAGCTCTGAAACCTCGACCCTTGCTTGACCCTCGAGGGATTTTCTGTGTCTATTGGTGACTTCTTTCACCCAGACTTGTCCTCCAAGCTCACGGCTACCACATAGGTGCACATAACTTACATCTCACCACACTGGGAGATGACCACGTCCATGTTCGGCACGTCTTTGCCGCGATATCCCGTCTTTGTAGCCTCCATCTTCTTGACGACGTCCATGCCGTCAAATACCTTGCCAAAGACAACATGCTTGTTGTCGAGGAAAGGCGTGGGCACGGTGGTGATGAAGAACTGGGAGCCATTGGTGTTGGGTCCGGCGTTCTGTCACAGAAATTATCATCAGCGAACCTGACAAGGGAGTGGTATGAGAAGGAAAGAAGCGTAAGAACATACAGCCATGGAAAGCAGACCTGGCTGGTCATGCTTGAGAGTAAAGTTCTCGTCCTCAAAGGACTTGAAGCCCCAGATACACGTCGATCCTGTGCCGTCTCCATTCAGAAAGTCGCCACCCTGGCACATGAAGTTTGGGATCTGTTCCACCCAGTTAGCTCGAGGATTCTGATTGTGTCTCACAATGGGGAGTGAAGAAGGGCAAAGCAAGCCGCATCGGAGTTTGAGAAAGAACATACTATGCGGTGAAACTTGGAGCTCTTGTACCCTTGAGGACGTCCAGCTGGGTTCTTGGACTCGCCGGTGCAGAACTGACGGAAGTTTTCTGCTGTCTTGGGGACGACATCCTTGAAAAGTTCGAAGGTGATGCGTCCGAGAGGTTCACCTACAGCAGAAGGAGTGAGTTCAAGCTTCAAGCGATATTACGAGACAGCAAACAAGCGAAAGGTACAGTAAGACGATGGCAACGAAAATCATCCTTTCATGAACCCCATCTGATATAGGGAGGTGGTCTTTGGGACCATCTTCATCTTCATAGATGCTTAACAGGCCTAATAGAAACCGTTCGTCCTGGCATCAGGACTGAGGACCAACCCAACGTTAAAAGGCCGAAGACGGGGGAGGGAAGAAAGACAAATCGTAAATAGACTAACCTCCGATGGTAATGTCGAAAAAGACACTGCAAAGAACCAGCCAAGTATCAGCCCACACACACCCTTTCTGACTTTGAACGTGACTCAAACCGCGCATCCTCTCCACCGTTTGCTCTACCGGGATAAGAGGCTCTGCATCGCCACCGAGGAACAAGGGCAAACGCATGAGAGGAGAGGAGAGGAGCATGGAGAAGAGGATGAGATATGATTGGACTCACAGGGGGTTTCCCGACTCGGGGAGTTTTGTGGGAGGCATCGCGATAGACTCGAGCGGTATTCGAGATGGGTCTGTGGCTACTTTGATGCGCTGTTTTCAAGATCAAAGAATTGGTTATAATTAAATGGACGCTTTTGGATGCAGGTTGTTGATCCGTTTCTCTCTAGCCTGCAGGACGGTTTTGCGTGGGGCGGAGATGGAGATGGAGGTGGGCTGCAACGCCAAACTAACTCACTTTGGAAGCCTGTGCGGAGAATGGGTGGCCGGGTTTGATTGGTTTATTCTTCACGAGCAGAGCATTTCAACAGGAACCATCAGAAAACATCACTCATCTTTGCTATAAGCGTTTCATCTCAATGAGCGATATTTCAAGTCGATCCAGACCGATATAAAGACCAACTCTGCTAGTTAAGTTCTTGACTGGTCTCCCGAGATCGGGAGCAAGAGATGCCGCATCGTTGTGACAAATTGCCCGACTAGCAGGTTACCCACTCACTTTTCGCAGATGACGACGACGTCGTCCAGATGCAGGGTCGGCAGGGTCCCGACTCACACCAGAAGTTAAGATCTTTCTCTACAGCTGGTGGCCTTTGAGCAGCAGCGATCGCCACGAGGTTCAAGTAAGAGTCAGTCGTAGGTTAGTTACTATGATAATCCTTGGAGGGTAGAGAGAAGAGACCGCCGTCAGCAAAAGCAAGGATTCTGACGTAAGTCTCTTTTACTAGTTGTCTGACGGTCAGGCATTTAAAGAACCAATAGATGCGTCATAGCCCCATCAAGATCCTCAGAAACACGGAGTCTGCGAGTCGTCAACTGCCGGAACGTACGGAGAAAGAAGTATCTGATAAGAGCACCCTGGACTTGGCCAAATTGGCCAAGATTGAATATGGTTGACGCGCATGTTGCCGTTGCAGCCGAAGCACCCGCTTCTTCCATCAAGCCCCCGTACACACTCCGCGGACTGAGAACTTTCGTTGCCGCTGTCCGCGCACCCGGGCGGAGGATTTTGGATTGGCTTGGGAGGGGGACTTAATCGCCACCGTGGAGAGGTGCAAGGGCCAAGAAAGATACGCAAGCGAAATGCCATAAGCCAAGCCAATCCAAGCGCAAAGTCCAAGAGTCGGGGTGTAGCGCCATCCAGGGAAGCAGAGCACAGCCATGTAAAGTAGTGGCGGTGGTGGACTGGAGACAACCCACGGAAACTGAAATCGGCGCTAGGGGGCCGTGTGAAGAGCTATTCGGGCTGCACTGTAAGACTTTGACCCGTTCTGGATGGTGATGGTTAACTAAGCGACATATTTGTTCGTGAAGGCTGTTGTCAATGCTTTATTAACAACCACAACTGGCGAGACGCAATGCGACAGTGTCTAGTTTCAAGATACATTCTCCTGAATACATAGTAGACTACTTAGTGCCTGGAGAACACAAGCCCGTTTGTACACTTGTAGAGGCGTTGTCCATGTGGTGGATGGCATTTTCTTGCGTGTACCAGAACGTGTTTCCTAGGTATTTTAGGCGCTTGGTGAAAGTGAGTATATTCTCATAGCGTTTGCCATTTACCAATCTCCCAGATTTGTAGGGTTGATGATGGCATCCGCCTTCATTATAGAACAATGGCATTCCCCATATCATAACGCACAAGATCCCTTCTTGACAACCATGCTCCCGGAAAATCGGATGCCTCCTTGTGCATTGACTGCCCCGGGTTACGCCTCTGGATCTCTACTTGCCGCCACAAGAACGCCGAGGCTCGGCCAAGGCTTTTGAGTTACGGCTGGGCTGCGCACCTTGTCCAGACCGTTTGAAGGCGGACAACAACAGCTGACCAATATTAAGCCATTATCCTCAGCTCGTACCCCTTGTGGTTTTTGAAAGTTGCAAGGGGGACAGACATGGTGACGTTCTAATTTGTGCTTCTCCGCCTCGCCAATCCGTATAAAACATCCGCACAGTTAACAGCGATAATCGCTCTTGGTGGAGAGGAATAAGGAGCGCCGTGTGGGGGCCCGGAGCGGCGTGGAGCCGGGCTGAGACATCCTGGGGCGGCGTCAGGTGGAGAAACTTTCACGCTTCGTCCAGGCTGGCCGCCATCTGGGCCTGCAGATTCAACGAAAATGAGAACAAACATTTCACAAGACCAGTCGCGATAGGTAATGGCTCGTACATAGTCCGGCTTTCGAAACGGCCTTGACGGCGCAGGTTACGATGTCCTGAAGCATTTGGCCGGCGTATTGTCGAGTGGCGACGTTGAAAGACGTGATGACCACTAGAGGCACTGCACACGCTTTTGCAATAACGCTAATCTAGTAAATCAGGGGAGAATGGAAATACTGAATTTCTCCCCTTGAATTCTATTCCTTATTCTCACAACTTACCTGCTGTATGGTAAAGGCTAATTACATACGGAGTAGCATCACAGTATTAAGTAAGCGTAGCATTGAATTGAGCAGTATTTTTGTACCTGTACCTTAGTGCCATGACCATCATGCCAGCTGAAGAGCCATTAGCGGTCTGTTAGATTCCCTGCGTGGTCTGAACCGGATTCCCCCAGCCTGAGATGTATCAGGAGCTAGACTATCCCGTCTCAGACGAACCCTTCTCCAAGATGAAAGAGATCGACGTTAACAACAAAATCAAGGACCGAGGCCCACCGTGGAACCAGAGACCCTGTCGTCCTCGTGCTCTCAGTGCTTCAGACTCCACCTCCCCCCGCGGTGCTGCGCCACGAGTGCCAGCGGCAGCAAAGAAGCGCAAAATGCCGACACGGAAAACCCCCCGTTCCAACTCCCCATGCGGAAAGGGATCAGATTTGAGCACGACCAAACGGAAGCGAAGGGGACTTCCGTCTCTCCCTTGCTTGAGAATAATCCGACTTGGGCGGCATCACCCATTTGGTGAGGCTACCTGGGCGGCGCCGAGAATATCCATGCAAAGTACCAAGCTTTCGGGAGGCCGGGAAGGGCGAGAGACGATGACGGGGTACATAAGTAGACAAGACCGACCAAGCCGGGATTGATCTATGCGCGGATAAGCATCGACCCAAACCATTCACCAGTCAGAATAGTGGCGTTTGAAGTCAGTGAATGACACCGTTTTGCTGCAACGGGGCTGGCCGTTCAACAAATAATCTGTATTAATTTGGTATCATTCACATACCCGGCAAAGCCCACCGTCCAAACCGAAGCCAAAGCTAAACAGCAGACATACGCAAGGGCCTTCCGATTCTCCAGCTCTTTTAAAATCTCTCGTCAACCTCGAGGTGCTTTCGCTCAAATGGCGCAGCGGTCAGTCTAGGCCCGTCGAAGAAACAGACAACATAGCGCAAGTCTCAAAGCGGCAGGCCGTTCAACCAACCACCGCCCCGACCTCTCAACCCCATCATCAACTCTTTAAACCCCACCAGATACTATAAAACGAAAAGAGGCATTTTGAGACGAGAGGGTATTCCGGGTACGGCGCATGATAGCACAGCGGCCGAGTAAGCAAGCGTCTTCTTTTGCGCAGTGCTGCAGAGCTACGTGCAATCTCACAAGAGTCTCACGGTAGACCCGTGGGAAGACAAAGCAACCCTTCCCCCCTGCAGAGCGTTTGGGCCCCCTGTCAACAGCCGCCACACGACCTGGGGCATCCTCCTCCAGTACATATCTCCTCTGGGGCGCTGTAGAGGCCCTACACTCGCAAGCCCCGGCACTACAAGCCCCCGGTCTGTGTGGCACCTAAGGTAGTAAGCTCCACTGGGTCAAGCCAGGGCCAGCCAGGTACCCCAGCACAGTGCTCCTCACGTAGCCTGCCCCACACGATCAATCGTGTCTGGTCCACTCAGGTGTAGCCGTTCCTTCCTGGCCCAGTTTTTGCTCACCCCATCCCCCATTCCTCTCCTTCCCTCTTGCTCTTTCTCTGGCTTATCCCGAGGGCGACCACATTCGCACCTGTCCTGGGATCTTGTTCCCTCTTTTGCCCTGTCCTGCCACTCCACCCAAACCTGCACCTTCACCCTCCGCCGCTCATCCTCATTCTCATCCTCATCCTCACCCTCACCCCATTCAACCCAACTTCGTCCTCTCTCCATCCATCACTGAGTCCTTTCTTCTCCTCGGAAGAAGAGAGAACTATATTGCGGATCTTCCGCCAAAGCTTGCTCGTTTAATGTTTACACAAACATCAGTCTGAAGTGCTTTTGGCTCTGCATCTGCATCGCCTGCACCGATTCGCCCTGGACCGTCCCGCGAGAGTTTCCTGGCCTTAAACGGTCCATGGTATCCGGTCTGCAGTCCACGAGCCAATTCGAGCCACTTTGCCATCACTTCACCCGCCTGCAGAGATGGCCGTCATCAACGAGTTGGTGACCGAGGTCGCCCACATCGTTATTCGCGCCGCCGCTGCCGAGGATTCTTCGCCTACTACCACCTCCCAATCCAGCGCCGCCCAAACAACAGACGCCGACAATCACAAAAAGGACGGTGGAAATAACGGATCCAGTTCACCTCTCCTCTTCTTTGTCGCACTGGGATTCGGTGTGGTGTTCACCAACTTATGGTGAGCTTTGGCTGCACATGCGTCTTGCAAACCTGCAAGGCGATGTGGATTGCAAACATTAAATCGTTCTAATGCCCTTCTTAGGATTATCGTCGGTGTTAAGTACTGCTTCCGTTACAACGCTCGAAATCGACAGATGCGAATGAACGAAGATGGGGAGCCCATTACCCTCGAGAATATGCCTCGTCCTCATCGCCGACGTCGCGAGAAGAAGTTGATGACGATGGACGAGGTCAATGACAAATTCCCAATGATGAAGTACAAGACATGGGTTTCCGACCGTGCAAGAGAAGGCCTTCCCACTACTGGCGGCGTTTCGGCACCTCCGACTCGACCAAGCAGCGTGCGAGAATCCGACGGAATCGTGCCGGACCCTTCGGCCAAGGAACGCGACTCCACTGATGATCGACCATCTACCGGCGCTGTTACTGCGAAGAACCAAGGAGCGGCAACGGCTATCGACAATTCTACAGAAACACCGGCACCGGCACCGGCACCTGTGACCACGGCCACGGCCGCGCCTATCGATGCTGAGAAACCGAAGGACGCCGTAACGCCACCTGCCGAAACCGGCCAGACTTCAACTATCCAGACTGGAGATAAGAACAAGCTTCAGCGAGTGTCGAGCGAAGATACCGACGACGAAGATGATCACATTGACGGTGCTCTGCCACCCGAGTGTATGGAGGCTCCAGGCGACACTTGCGCCATTTGCATTGATACTCTCGAAGACGACGATGACGTTCGCGGCTTAACCTGTGGACATACCTTCCATGCTGTGTGTGTCGACCCCTGGCTGACCAGTCGTCGGGCATGCTGCCCACTTTGCAAGGCCGACTACTATGTGCCCAAGCCCCGACCCACGCCTGAGGCTTCGAACGACGCTGGTGCCAACAACGGCTCGAGCTTTGATCCACGCAACAATCCGCGATTTGGTCTGCCTGCTGCGATTCGGTCAGCATGGATTCGAGGGCCTCGTGGGCCCTCGTCCGCGGATACGCCTCGACGTCGTGACAGGAGACCCGAGGCCACCACTGGGCAGGCGCAGCAGACCGATTCGACTCTACAGACCCCGGCAGCTACTCAACCAGCAAACGGCGGAATGCTCTCCTCTGTACGTGGTGTCTTACGCTTTGGACGGCGACGACAAGATCAGCCTGCAAGCCAGGACGGGGCCACTCCCGAGACTGTGACACCATCACAACTCGAGGCAGCAAACCGAACCCCAACTGTTGCGCAATGATCTTGATGTTCTACTCAATTTCTTTTTACATAAACGACTCGATTTTTCTCGCTAGCGATGGTTTTCTCTCTTTTATCGTCCGGGTAGGACGCCGGCAACAACCGTCATGAACATTCCGCTATGAAGGAACTGGGGTTTTGATGACATGCCATGCTTATCTCTGGGCCGCATCATATATACATGGAGGTGTCAATAAGCAAGATAGGGTAGGTATGGTTGTGGATTTGGGGTCGAAGACGTATAGGTTTGGATGAGCTATATATACCCTGTTTATGGCACGCTAGAAGCGCCTGTGGTGCTTTTTGTGTGTCGAGATGAGGGGAGGGAGTGAGTGAGAGGACTGGGAGGATTTGCCGACTTTGTATCAGCGGCTAGCATATGTATGAGACAAGGGTTTATTGAAACTTGCATGAGGCTGAAGACCATTGATTCAGCTGGACAGGACAGGAGCGGTGGAGTTTGGCGGTTATGGATCTATTCGATAGTTCCATGATGCATTGAGATATTTGTTCCGTTACGCATGTTCCTTTGCTCTCATGTCTATCGTGACCAATGTCACAAGCGACCTACTAGACAATCTTCATAGGACACGGCATACTGAGAAGTCCCAGAACGAAAGTATTATAGGTAAGACCCTTTCTGGAATCTTCCTCCAAAGTTGGCAGCGTTGTTCATCAACTCCCTCCTTTGTGACGTCCCAATCTTTCCGCCCAGCGCCATGTCTTTCTCTCTATCGAAACCTCGTTTACTTGGATCGTCTTCTTCTTCGGCCTTTTCACCAGCCTTGTCCCTCCGTACTTGGTGCTCGTCGTATAGACTCTTTCCTCTCTGTGCTTCAAGATTGGCAGATATCTTGCGGTTGCGCTCCTCTTCCTCCTTGGACAATGCCGCCTTGGGCGTGGTGTCTGTGGCCTTGCCGACGCGCCCCAGCACAGAGTCCTGTAAGCGCTTCAATTTCTCCTCAGGGGTCTCTGTCCAAATTGAAGACACGGCGGACGGCCCGGAGGACGAGGCCGGCTTGGAAGCAAACTTGCGATTGCGCATCTTGGTCGGGTCACGCTCCGCGTAGCCAGAGGCTGTGGGCGGCGCGAGCATCCATTCGTCTCGCTGAGGGGCTGGCTCAGCCGCAGGGAGCTGTGGTCCTATCGTGGCTTTGTTGGCGTTGGAAGCGCCCGGGGGTGCGGGGCCATAGTCGTCTTCTGAATCGGAGCCGGAGTCGGAGTCGGGAGGGCCATCGGGTCGTGTAGAGAGGTCGGCGGGCGGCGGCGCAGGGCCGATATTCGGTTTCGGTGGTGCTGGGCCAGTGTCCGATGCGGAGTCCGAATCGAGGTCTATCTCGTCATTATTGGAGGTTGGTAATGAAGGACCGGCAGCGAGCCTTTGTGGTGCAGGGGCACTGGGGCCGTAATCGTCGTCCGAGTCTTCGAGGTTGATCTCGTCGTTATTCTTGCCTGGAGACTCGCTTCGCCGGTGCTTACTTGGTGCTGAGGATTCCTGCTCTGCTGTGCGCTTCCGCTTAGGAAGACTCGGCGGTAGTTTCGGTCCTATTGAGGACATTATGGGCGGCTTGAACGAGTCTTTTAATTTATCGAAGTCAGTTGTTGCGAAGCGGAATGTAGCATTTGGGAGTTTCCATCAATAGTGGAACTCCCCGTCGCGAACTGCTTGGGACCTCAAGACGTCACTGCCATATCCACCCGGAGAATCTCCGGCCCGCCTTGCCCGTCAGCTGCGTGCAGCTGTGCCGCTGCCGACCTCCACGGGCTGTTAATAAGGTAACGCAACGGGGGTACATGCGAACTACGTAGCTCGACATAGCTCCAGCTTCTGGCAACACCTTTTAGAATTAATACCATTTTACGAATACAGTCGAGTTATCTGACAAGAGCTACCAAGGATTTTACTATTTTTCTTCAATTTCCGGAGCCGCACGAGCTCGCGAGCGTTGCGTTGCCCCTCCGACCCAAATCTCGAACGAGCTCCATACCACTGTTGCCTTATCGAATCGCAACCAACACAGCTACCACGGACCTAGCTACGCAGGCCATGATCTCGACTCGATAGTGTTCTTTTGCATGCAGTGATGGAAGCCACGGCGCAACGCAATGGCCGATCCAGAAGACTTGTCGCTCGCGGGAGACGTGGGCTCGGACAATGGCGACGCAGTAAACGATGCGCCTGAGGATGCTGGTGTTGGCCGTGGTGATGTCGGTCCACCTGAGGAGCCCTCGGACAGCGACGAGCCTGATCGTCATCCGACACCTGTCGCGATAGGGAACGGGTCCGTCACGAATAGATACCGCGAGATTATGCAGCAGCAGCACCAGGATAGCTCGGATGTGAGCTCTTTAGGCGGGAGCTCGCTGCATGGACTACCAAAGCGAGCCGGGAGCCCGATAGACTCGGTCATGTCGGGACCTGATGATACACCATCTATTCAGGCAAGCCCCCGACCCCTCTTCTCTTACGCCTCCACAGGTTTCTAACATGTCACAGGGCTCGTTCATGTCATCCCCGGGAAGTAGCATCCTCCCCTCCGTCGCCTCACGTCCTGGCCTGAGCAGCCCGTCGCCCTCTTTCCGACCATTTGACCGTCGATTCCAATCACGCATTTCCTCGTCCGCAATCCACTCTCCTCGATCAGCCTCACCAGCCTTCCCATTTCTTTCCAGCCACAGCCGTAACGTCTCTTTAAGCTCGCAATTCTTGCTTGACCAATCCGACCTTGAAACACCGACGCCGCCGTGGGAGGTTGTCCGCTGGACAAAGCTGCGGAAACTCAACGGGCATGCGTTCTCTGAGGCCGGAAAGCGAAACTTTGGCTCGCCGACATGCCTCGCAGTGTCCGCGTCAATTGTATTAGGAACGTCGAAGGGAGTAATATTAGTGTTTGACTACAACCAAAACCTGAAAATGATTATCGGGCCAGGGACAAAGGGTAAGTATCGTGGTCCCAGGCTTAGAGAACATGAAACTGATAAGCTCTAGCTGTGGAATCTGGACCCGTCACCGCCATTGCGATATCCGCTGATCACACTACAATTGCTGGAGGGCATGCGAGTGGTGACATTTTCACATGGGATACAAGCCGCGCCTCGAGGCCATTCCTAACGATACCGCACTTGGACCCGATACAGTTGAAGAACCGTACAGCCGACGGCCATGCGCCTGATGTTATGATTACGCATCTTGGCTTTCTAGGAACTCGACATACGGCTCTTGTTTCAGCAGATGACCGAGGCATGGCTTTCTCACATTTGGCGACCCGAGGAACTGGTGCACTTGGACGAACCGTTAAGACGCATAGAATCCTAGGCCGTTATCCTGACGCGCCAGCTCCGGCTGGAAAGACCGTGAAGCCAAGCACCGTCCTCGCCTTTGCGCCCCTACCGCTGGGCAATGTCGAGTGCTCAACTGATACTCTCGGTTTAACAGCCATGTTGACGCCCTATCTTCTGGTCATCGTCTCGACGACTCCTGTGGCACAGACTCAGCACAAGTCAGCGCGCCCCAAGGACGTTCCTCCACACAGTGCCATGGCGGGCTGTCTAGCCTGGTTTCCAGCCGTTAAACTAAAGGTCCCAGATCCTCACACCGGAAGCGACATCTCAAAGGTGAAGCTGGCTTATTGCTGGTCCAACATTTTGACGGTGTTGGACGTTGACGAGCACCCACGCGAAGATAAGGACCAACCTTCGTCGTATAGCTTCAAAGCACGAAGCCGATGGAAGTGCGAGGAGGCCATCGTTGCTGTTCAATGGCTAAGTCGATCGGTGCTAGCCATTCTTACGATATCGCAGAGGATGATCGTTCTAGAAGACAGGAGCATGCGCATGACGGAGGCATTTGACCTTTTACAAAAGTACATATACCACAAAGATCTATTCTCGGATCAATTGCACACGCTTGTGGAGCAACTAGATGAAAATGACGCCTCGATGCACGGGGTTGTGGCTGATGCCTTTTACATGAGCTTCAAGGCATACAAGGGCAGGATCTTTGTCCTAGGCTTCAATGAAGTGTCGATCGGCGCGCTCTCGAACTGGGCCGATAGACTCATCGCCATGATGGAAAACGGAGATTACCTCGGGGCCATCCAGTTGGCCACCTCATACTATACTGGCGACGCTGACAAGCTCACTGTGGGATTGCCAGAAGATCCGGCGTTACGCCACACCATGGTTCGCGACAAAATCATGGAGATAATCAGTGCTTCGCTGAAGTATGCGTTTGGCCAGCGCCAGAAGAATTCTGAGACTGCCGATGATGACCACATGAAGCAGCTGGCAGACATCTGTTTCGGCGCCTGCAAGAGCATCGGCAACACGGACTTCCTTTTTGAGGAGATGTACGAGTGGTATGATGATGCCGACATCGGTGGTATCTTTCTCGAGTGTCTCGAACCTTGTATTCTTGAAAAGGCCATCACGATTGTGCCTCCTGTGGTGGTCAAAGATATGGTCTCGCACTACGTAAGTCGCGGCTGGGAGAGCAGACTGGAAGAGATGATCTGCCACATGGAGACAGCGACCTTGGACCTGGACCAAACCACTTTACTATGCAAACAGCACAGCCTGTACGACGCCCTCATCTACGTTTGGAATCAGGCACTCGGCGACTATATTACTCCCATGATAGATCTTCTATCGCTATTGGTCCCTCTCATGGAGGACGGCGAGTTCACTGCGGGTAACACGGCGGATGACTTCTTCAGCATCAATGCTCTCAAGGCTTTTCCATACCTATCTTATACTCTGACTGGGAGAGTGTATCCGAACGGGGAGATAATGGATGACGAGGTCGCCAGTAAGGCTAAAGCGGAGATCTATTGGTTCTTCTTCTCTGGCAAAACCATCACTTGGCCCAAAGGGAGCGGTCAAGAATTCCGTACCATCCCTACTGCCGAGTCACAGCCCTCATTCCCATACCTTCGCATGATTCTCAAGTTTGATGCCCCCAGTTTCTTGAGCGCGTTGAACGAAGCCTTCGAGGACTCCTTCTTGAATGATGCGACTGACCAACACCTGAATGGAGGGGCGAGAGGAGACTTGCCCGAAGAGTTGATATTCGGCCAGACTATCAACCGACAGTATGTCTTGTCCATTTTGCTCGATGTCATGAACCCCAATGACTTTGCGCCTGAAGATACCGTCTATCTCGACATGTTCATCGCACGAAATCTGCCCAAATTTCCCCAATATCTTCTCTTTTCAGGCACTACACTCTCGCGAGTCCTTACCGGACTCTGCAACTACCCTGGCCGTGATCTGGCAGAGGACGCTCAGCTCAGCGCGGAGTATCTTCTCTCAGTCTATCAACCTTCGGATATGCCAGACCTGATGCCATTGTTCAAGCAGGCCGGGTTTTATCGAATCTTGAAACGCATTCACAAAGCCGATAAACAGTACGACAAGCTCATCCAGACTTATTTTGAAGATCCCGAAGACCAAGAGCTGGTATTCGATTGCCTCGCTGATTGTTTGCGGCCCAACGCCGGACTAAGCGCACGGCAAATTCAGGAGGTCTTGGACGTTGTCAAGGAACATGCGCAGGACCTCCTTGAACTCAGCCCCGAGTATACGGCACATACCTTTGCCTCACAGGAAGCGGGCCTTCATCAACACATCCTCGAGTCTGCGCAAGATTCACCAGACTTGCAACATGCATATCTCAAGGCGCTGCTAGAACCAGACGAACATGTATCTGTCCCAGAGGATAAGCCGGCGCCTTCGCGGGACCTTGTCGAGCGCTATGTCCAGCTCATGTGCAAGTTCGAGCCGACTCATGTGTCAGACTACGTCGGCTTGGTCCAATTGACCAACTTGAGACTAGAAAAACTGCTGCCGACAATGGAAGAGAGTGGCGTGATCGATGCAGCCGTTGTATTGATGGCCCGTGAAGGTCAAGTCAGGGATGCCATGGAGCGGCTGGTTCAGCACCTCGGGACTTTGGAATCAGCCATGCAGGGGCTGTTGACTGGCGCCGAGAGCCAAGACACGGGATCCAATCTCGGAGACGCAGCCGAGGATCTGCTGCAAGGACTTCAAAAATACGTTCACGTCGGCATATGGCTTTGCCAGGGCCAGACCAAGACATCATCGAAAAAGGTCAACGTGGTACAGAAAAAGTCAAAGTCAGCGGTGGAATCACTGTCGCCTGATGAGACCCTTTGGCTGAGCCTGATCGACGCTTGCGTTCGGATCACCAAGAAGCTTTCTCCTGCCATCAACTCTGCTGCGGAGCAGAATAGCGCCGACGAAAGCTTTGACGAAGCGAAGCTCGTCGCCCTTCTGCGGTCACTGGTTCAGCACACCTTTACAGCGCTGCTTACGACCACATCTAGCCAGAGTGCATCGCAACCAGGGTCCAAACTATTATCAAATGCCGGGTCTAACCTGTCGTTTCTCCGCATTCTCCGGGCTTTCCTGACTCAAGCGGCCGCATCGTCGCCGAATCTGGCAGACTTGAGAGGAGTGCTGGGGTCCATATTCTCAGCCTACGCGTACGAAGAGTCAATTCTCAAGCTATCGAATCGCCTTCTCGAGCGCAGTCTGTTTGTCGACGTCAAGCAATCAGTTGAGCTCCGTCAGCGAGGTTGGCGACCCAGAGGATCTACTTGTGAAGCATGCAGTCGCAGAATCTGGGGTCCTGGCGTGGCCGGGGCGGCGGTGTTTGAGGCGTGGGAAGACAGACAGGCGATCGAAGAGAATAGAAGGAAAGAAAGACAGGCCGACGCAGCGGATCGTGCTAAGGGCAGCGACGGAGAGTCAGACCTCAGAGCCAAGGGCAAGGGAGTCGACACGAGCCCGTCGAGCGTGCTCGCGGACTCGGGCAACGGCAGCGATAACGGCAACGGCGTGGGCGGTAACAAGGACCAGCCGATGGGGCCACTGGTGGTGTTGGCTTGTCGACACGTCTATCACCAGAGCTGTCTGGATGAGCTGCAGGAGAGGCAGGAGAACGGGGTGGTTGGGAGGGAGAGGGAGTATAGATGCCCGGTTGATGGGTGAAATGGAGGTTGGAAGAGGAGGTTACTGTACATAGCAAGTCTAGACATAGGTAGAGAGACCCAAAGAGGTGGATTAATGATGATGAAACCTTTCTATGCCTTTGTATTGTTATATAAGTGAAAATAAAGATCCCTCCTCGTTGCGTCCGTCCAAGCCATGATGGATACGTTAGATAAATCGGATCCTACAGTATCTATTAGTGGCAGTCGAGGGTAGTGCAGTTAAGCTTCCGGGATGGCGCCTGGTGCTCCGCGCATCGCCCGCTAACCAAGCCCCTAGAGATGTATCCTAGCGGGTACCTGGCCAGCTCTGATCACAACCCACCACTAGCCGAGGCGACGTCACCTTTTTGCTTGAAACATTTTGGCCTTTTGGTGCATCGCGAGTAAAATTAACGTCGCAATCGCGACAGACCAACGCTCGACGCCTAGCATGTCCCTCAGCTCAGACGACGAGGACGAGATCCTGCTGGACAACCAATCCGACAGCTCGTCAGGAGAAGACTCTCCCCCGCGGCCACTGTCGCAAAACTTCTTTGCGCCGCCCTTCTACGGCCGACCTCCGACGCCTCTCCCCCCTTCGCCGTCGCTCACGTCCCTCCTGCGTCCGTCGAGGCCGACGACGCCAGATGCCTCGGACGACGATGCGCTTGCGCCCGTGCCGCGAGCCGCGCCCAAGGTGCCGACGTACGAGTACTACGGCTTCGTGCTCTACCTCTTCAGCAGCCTGACGTTCCTCATCTACCTCCTCTGGGGCTACCTGCCGTCGCCCTTCCTGCACGCCCTCGGCATATACTACTACCCGAACCGATGGTGGGCGCTGGCGATCCCGGCATTCCTCGTCATGACGGTGGTGTACATCTACGTGGCCCTGGCGGCGTACAACACGGAGATGCTCACGGTGCCCCTGTCGAGCGTCGAGACCATCGTCGACGGGGCCGGCAAGCTGGCAGAGATTGACGCCAAGGGCCGGCTACGGGGAGGCCGCAACCGCGAGCGCAAGGTGGAGAGCAATGGGAGCCTGCGCTGGCGCGAGATCTGGAGCGAGGGGACCGATGCCGTGATGGACGTCCCGCTGGCAGGGGTTTGTGAGGTGCTGTACGGGGAGGGCCGCGAGGGGCAGGGGCAGGACGAGGAGGAGGAGGAGGTGCTGGAACGGGGTGTGGGATACGATGAAGATCAATGAATGAAGACAAAGAATTATACCCCAGTATCCTCCTCACATTGTCATCTTGGGTGCTTCTCCGGAACAGCGGAGCGTTGCCGCCCCGGCGGTCTGGGTCTGGGAAGCTGGAGTCGTTCGCATGCGTTCGAGCAAGCCGCAATGCGCATCTCGGTTTCGCCGACACGCACGCAATAGGAGAAGCTGGCCCCTTCATCTCTTGGTTGTCCAGACACGACTTGGATGACGTACTCTGCCTTTCTCATGAGAGGGTTACAGCGCAACTGGATAGGCCCGCGTGAAGAACGTTGCGGTGTCCGGGTGTCGTTCCCCGGGTGTCGTTCCGCGGATGTCATGTCCCGCGAATGCCATGTCAGCAAAAAGAAAAGAAAAGGAAGAACGGAGCATCTGGGTCGATGGCCCAAGGCCGTGGGTATGAACTGGACAGGGGTTGCCGTCACGGGGCCGTGGTGGCCGCTCGCGAGGCCGTGATGGCTGCACGCTTGGGGCGTGGCGACCACCCAGGTTCAGATACGGGAGTCAATTGCCGCGCGTCTGAAGAGTGAAACAAGAGTTGGCACTCTTTGGCCAGGGCTTCCTAGGGCTCCGGGGGGGAGGGGACTGAGCTGATCTTGGAATCCTTCCTAGTGTGGCACATAGGGTAGAGTTGACACCGGATATACGAGGGCCTCATAGCTTTCGTTCTATGTAGGGGCCTGGAGAGAAGTATGCCATGTCACCTGAGGGACTAGTTCGGAAGCCCAGTCCTCTCTATCTCTCTTGGGAGGCTTGTCTCGAGTCTGGGCTCATAGAAACGTCCCTCTACGCCAAGTGCAATTTAGCACCTCAGCAACTCGCCCACGCTAATTGTCAGGCCCTAGGTTATGAGCCTTTGCTCCAATAGGACTCAGAATTTGGGGGATAATATTAAAAAGGACGGAGGCCCTATAATAAGCTGGCCTGTCTGATAAGAGTGGGTACCTTTTTCCACTTTGCTCTGTCTGCCTTGATCAGGCACCCGTTATGCATGTTGGTCCAAAGCAGCGGGACTCCCTCATTGGTATTACCACAAGGGAGTCATGGCATGTACCTTTGTGCTTTCTGTTCACTTTGTGTAGATGTAATTCGAGTAAAAGTTAATGAGGGAAACGCTCGAAGAATCTCACTTAAAAATGTCATCCTATATGAAACCCAACCTATACAAGGGATCAACCTCCCATAGTCCTGCCGTAGCTAACTTATGAATTCCATAGGGCGCCAGATCCAAAAGTTCATGCTGCTACATCCAACTGCAGAAACTCACATACTATTGAAGAGAAGCTGAGCCCTGCAAAAAAGCTGAGTCCTAGTTGCAGGGAAGCCTGGTCCAAGACCTGGATGAGTCTCCTTCTCCCTCCCTAATACCACACCCCTTCCCCCGTCGTGTTTTGTATGTGGGAACTGTTATCTCAGCTTGTAGAACTCGCATAGCTAATCTGTATCGCTCTAATTCTATCTGTTTCCCTCCATACAATGCCTCCAAAATAATTTCAATTTGTGGGCACGCCCTGTTGTTCACCGTCCTTCTTCGTCCCCAATCGTCCGATCTATATCTGCCCGTTCTCTCCAGTCCACTACCACCCTTTCGAGTCATGGCGGCACAACCTGATGGCCAAACCCCTCGAGCAGCAGGCAGGAGGCTTTTCAAGACAAAGACATGCAACATCCCCCACCTTACTGAATTGCGCAAGGAGCTCGGTTACGAGCATACGGGGCAACTCCCAGATATCGTCTTCAAAAGAGCCATCAAAACACACATCGAAGGCTTTTTCTCCTCTGAGAACTCTCCGGGGATAAACTTCACCAAGTGGAAGAATCCTCATCATCAGAGAGGACTTCTGGAGCTGACCAAGGCCTTCCTTGATACCAAGGGAAAGGGCATTGAATTCTGGCCAGACGTATCTGACTCTCCGAACAAGCGCCCATTCGAGTATTCAAAAGACTCGGCACAGTGAGTGGATCCCAGCATAAAAAGTCTCTTGTAGTTCCTTTCCTGACCTGTGCTTTGCCAGGATACACAATCTTATGACCAAGGTCTTCTATCGCACGGCCAGAGAGTATAAGCGAAAGTCGTCTCTAGTCTCGACCACTCGCGAATCCATCCCGGGCGCAGAGGATCAGACGAGCAAACAAGCAGACTGCCCAAGAGTCTCGAACAACTCGGGCGCCTCTATTGCAGGCAGTTCACATAACTCAAGAGGCCGGAGCGTCGACGACCCAATTGATCTCGAGAACATGCAGTCCACTGCGACAATTCCCACATCGTCCACGTAAGGATTCACTCACAGAATTAGGGGATCTGCCTTGCTCACAATTTACACAGCAGTAACCACGATCCTTTTGCCGCACTCGACATGCAGTACAACTTTGGCCAGTTCATGGCGATGGACGAAGCGGATGCTGTCCCTACTCTCGGGAACCCCATTGAAACAATGCCCGAATTGCCTGGAGACTTCCCATACTCTCAAGCCACAGAAAGCTCCCAGGGCGCCCAAAACGGGGCCGAAGGGAACTTGCCCGACGTTGATGCGTACAGTGTGCCTAACAGCCCTGGTCAAGCCAGGCCAAGTGTAAGTGCCGATTCTCTAGTATAAGTCTACAAGAGTCCTACTGACCCCATCACCAGCTCAAAGCCCTCGGCAAACGGCCAGCTGAGCCAGATACCACCGAGTCCAATACTCATACCAAGGTCCCCAGACAGAGTGGTGATGCTCTGGGAGAAGCCACCGAACGTCCTGCTGGTAGTGCTGCGTCTGCCCCACGAAAGAGGCGGCCTCGTCAGATCCCAGAGAAGACTCGTTTCTCAAACAGAGCCAAGAAGCAAGCCCTAAAACCGGGCTATGCGCGCGAGCAAACTGTGGAAGCAGCCATTTTTACTTCCTCGCCATCCGAGGCAGAGGCAGGCATCGAACGGGAGCAGAATGGGTCGGCTCAGCCAACAACGACTGGCCCAGGAAATGCCTCGAATCCCGCACCACCAGTCGCTGTTGATCCGAGGACGACAGGTGAACAATCAAAGCAGCGAGGTTGTCCACAAGCTCGAGCCCGAGCCTCCGTCAAGAAACGCCCTCAGCCAGCGACAGCGTCTCAAGCAAGACCAAGAGCAGAACAGCAGCCGGCCAATGGTATTTCCTCGAGTTCGAGAGCACCAGCAGAACCAGAGATCACGAGTACTACAGAAGCTGGCCATCTTCCTCATCAGAGACGCGTTGGCCCTTTTGAAATCAGCGAAGAAGAAAGGACGGCGGTTAACGCTTCTCGCATCTCATACCACCGCTGTTTTGATGATTGCATCAATACAACTTGGGAACCATCCGGCCAGCTGGGGATCTTTGACAAGTCTTTCAGCACTGTCGCTAGAGAGATGGATCTGAAGCCCGGTTTCCGGGAACTCATGATCACACTTGAGAGTCGAGAAGGGGACCACACGTGGGCGATTCGCCCGGAGGGCCAAAACCCTGAAGCCAGCTTCGACGACGCCAAAGCGGACTTTGCGCACCAAATCAGACATCAACATAGAAGCAGTTTGGGTTCTTCTGCGAACCGATCCGTCTTGAGATTTCGCATTCGCTTTCGCTTGCAGCAACCTCAGTAGGACCATCCAGGGGCGGGCAACAGCCGTCTTTAGACCTAGGGCGATGAAGCGGCGGTATGTAAGATATGTGTAGAACTAGTTAGGTCGGCGGAAAATTAGCTTACAAGGATCAGTATTTGAGATATCGCATGCGAGTGTTTCAGTTCAGTGTTGGATTTGGTCTTTTTAGATACCACAAGCTCCAGAGCTCAGCAAGTCTTTACCAGAAGACACAAAATGGAATATACAGTGTGTTAGTAAATATGTAAAGCATCTTTATTCACTAAAGAATGGCTATTAACCATGTACGATTTGAGGCGAGTATGCAGAATCTCTAGGAGAAATAGGGGGCGAAATACTTCTGTGAACTTTCGGTGACATACTCGACTATTCTGCGTGAAGTACATAGCGGACTTCACTCACAGACAACGTAACAAAGTGATCTAAGCAATCTACAGCTGCATCGCAATTTACGCCTTGCGGGGGCGTTCATCATCCTTCCACCTCCATGGTGGACCGATCCAGCCGGATAAAGGAGCGAGCTGAGGCCTCTGCACCTCTCGGCAGCTGGTTTGTAGCCTGAGAAAGAGTTTTCACTTGTAAAGAGAGAAGAGAAAAGAACAAGGGGGGCGTGCAAGATGAGGCCATCTGCACTTTCAAAGGCTTGTTGGTCCAAGCTGTGAGATGCCAGCCAATAACTCGGCTGGCCCGACAGCCAACTCACACCTCGACAGCAACTCCGCTTTTCCGGCACAGAGACGCGCCACCTTGCAGAGGTGAAGAAGCTGCAAGATGCTTGTTTCGTGTGGGATGTAGGACCTGCAAGGCCCTGATCCCAGCAGCAAGGGTATCGCGAACTCGTAATACACTGCCGGCCACTCCAGCGGGGCAAGGCAACCCTCCTTATTTCGAGTTCAGATGAGATCTCTCCACGATGTGCCTTGCAAGCTGTGAGTTTGTGGGTCAAAGACAAGGGTGCTTATCTTGGAGCTGACTTGAACTCATCTCAGGCCTGATGTGTCCACTCCGCCATGGCCGGCTTTTCTGGCCAACACCCGGCCTCTCAAGATGGCTGCATGTTGCACAGAAGATGGTAGGGAATGTCTCGTCACAGAATTCACGGTCATTTACGGAGTAGACGCAATTAAAAATAAGATCATCATTCGGGAGTGTTAACCTTGTAACTATGCCACGTATAGCCCCCCGGTCTGAACTTGCACATACATACCCCCATGGTATTAGCCTGGGCTGAAGGTATTGGCAGAGCGCCCACCTTCAGCGAAAGATTCTCCTCCCCCTCCAGTCATGCTTCTCTTGTCAAGAGCTCTTCCTCGTTGCGTCACCCAGCCTTCTACCACCTAGCATTCTACCAGAACACCGTCTACAACAGCCAGAAAAGATGCCAGCCCCTGATTCGGCCAGAAAGGCACGCCGGACTGGCAATAAGGGCATGAGGCGATGCGAAGTCAAGAGAAAAAACATTCCAAGCATCACAGGGCTTCGCGAAGAGCTGGGTTTTGCAGGTGACCTTGCAACAGACAAGAGCCTCAACCGAGCGTTCAGCAAAGCACTTCAAGCTCACGCCTCAAGCTTCTTTTCCAACAACAACATCCAGGGGGCAGATCTTCTGACCCGGTGGAGCAAGAAAACTCATCGAGATATCTTCAGCGACATGGCGAGCACATTCCTTGAAGAAGATGGGAGAGGGTCCCTCTTCTGGCCAGAGATACCCCGTGCCGCTAATAGAAAGGGATATCGGTACTCCAAAGACGCCAAAAGGTGAGTAGACATCGGTGCGAAAGAGCAAACTAAGCTGACTCGAGAATGTCCAGGATTCACAACCTTTTGATGCAATTGTTCTTCCGTATCAACGAGAGCCAGAGAAACAGGCGAAATCGACCTCCGCCTGCGTTGGGAGTGAACACGACAACCACAGCTGGAGGAACCTCTCCAGAAGACCCTCCCACTGCAATTACAAACGTTTCTACTGAAGAAGAGCGCGATGCACCTGGTGGCACGAACGATGTCTCCTCTCCTATCTTGGAAGGAGATGTCTCTCTACCAGCAACAGGTCACAGTCTGGAGACAGCCATTGACGTTGATGGTCTTCCCGCCTCTGCCTTTGAGCCCATCGACTGTGGTGCCCTTCGCCGTCCCAAATTCTTAAAGTAAAAACCCTCACCGGCAGAATCTTTTGCGTAATTCATCGCTAATCTTCCTCAGTGACCCTGGCGTGTCGGACTCGGGGCTATTGTACACGTCTAGAGCACCTCCACCAACAGTGGAGGAGGAGATCGACGAATACTATCTTCGACCGCCAAATCGCATTCCTAGATCGCCATCAGTCACTTCTCCTACACACGATTCGCATAATGGGCCTCGCAGCCCCGAGTCGGCGGTGCCAGCCGTGAGTGTTTCTAATTTGCTTCTTCAGAAGTTGCCGAGGGTTCTAACCGAAGGTCCAGTTCAACGATTCAGTAAAGCGTCGAGCCGAGGCCGAGCCTGAGCAAAGCATTCGTCGAGCCAAGACACCTCGTCAGGAGCAGAATAACAACGCCGACCACGTTGACGAGGCGTCCGACAATCACGAGGAGTCTTCGCAGCTCCCACCCGAAGATGAAATCTTGTATAGCTACTCCTCGGGGAGACAGCGAAGACAGACTCGGCGAGAAAACTACATCATTGGAGATGCTGTGAGCCGCGCGATTGGGTCTTTGACACCAGATCGTGACAGTGCTTTCGAGGAGGCAGATGGTCCGCTACCAGCAACTCAAAGCAAAGGACCAATGGCTCCACCCCCTGTCCATGAACCTAACGGAACCGTGCCTGGAGATGGCGCCGAGGGCACACGAAAGAAACCAGCTATAGATGTCCCTCAAGCTATGCCCGTTGCGGACGTCTCCCAAGACCTGTTCTCGCTACCTGCAGACAAGTTAGCGGAAGACAATCTCCTGCACCAGTCTAGCACCGATCCTGAGAAACATCCTCAAAGGCAACAATCGTATCCCGAACCTGAAATACAATATGATTACGCTGGAGGTAACGAGTATTTCCAGGAAGCCCACCAAAGGCAGGAGACTGCAGCAAGTGAAACACTAAGAGAGGCGACGCCCGATCCAACGTCCAACTTTACCTTCACAGTATACCGCACTGAAATTCACCCCGTCATGTGGAATTTCCCGGTGACCTCTTTCTTCGAGACATCGCTGAAAGAACTGGTTGACGTCTTGCCCTTGGAAGACAAGGACAGGCTGGATGGCTTGTGCATCTCTCTGGAGGGGCGGACGGCTTGTCTTCATCAGATCTTCCTCTACAACGAAAAGAAGTTCGCCATTGTCAAGAGGAAATTCTGCCAGAATATCACAGACGACATGCGAGAGGCCAAACAAGATGGTTCTCGGGCGGACTTTGAGTTTATCATACAGCCGATTCGACCACAAGGAACTAACAATGTATTTGCGCAGTAGCAAAATAGGGGGGCGGCGCTACTTAGGATTGGCTATCTATTTGGAGTGGCAAAGGCAAAGTAGGTAGTAAAGATTTTGAGGATTCTACCTGCAGGGTTAGGGCGTTGGTAAAATGTATGTATGCTTGGGCATTACTTATTATATCGCAGCTATCATGCCAGTAAAAGTACTTTTAGTTAATTTATGTTCTTTGTTAGAAGAACTCAACTTTTGGCTTCCATCGCTCCCTCATTCTGCTATTACTTCTATTGAGCTTCTTTTTAAATTATACAGCCGAAGCAGGTACTCTTTCACATGCGACTGAAAAGGCAGGCCAATGTCACTTTCTACAGCAGTGTGCAATCACCGTGAGTCGTGGATTGTAATACGTTTGGAAGCCTGGTGTACCGACGGGCTTCTGCAAATAAGTGACCGAAAACTACAAGAACTTCGCATAATTGGTCATGAATGTAAAGTTGGAGTGATCTGACAATGTACAAAACGCAGGGCAGTTGGTACGTTGATGCTGGTATAAGTCCAACACACATATTCATTGCCGAAACGCCAGACCTCTTCATGTTCCTATTAAGAAAAAATCCTAACGTTATGATAACCACTGGCTCTGTACTTCAAGAGGCCTCCATGCGGTGAAAGCCACCCCTGTTTCGTTTGAGGACTATCTGCACCATCCTTGTCTCGGGGTGCACTGCCTTGTTCAGAGAAATGTAACCGCGCGCTTGTCAGCAACATAAATCGATAGATTCAGGGCTATAATCCACCAGATTCAAGTCGCAATATAATAGTCACTACCAAAGTGCCATTGGCGCTCTGAACTCTGATATAAGTTAATCAGTCAGATCCAGTGTGCCAGAAATTACAGACAATGAGTGTTAACTCCACAATGCTTTACATCAACGTGATACGCTGTATTGGCCAACACAAACTGTTCAATACCTTGACATGGTTCTAATTCCGAGAAAACGTACAGTGCAAAAAAAGTTCATCAAGCCGCTCGCGAGCAACACTCCTAACCCACGAGCCAGCAATTTCAACCAATACCCAAATGACTCTCCTGCTTGTACTCATCCCAGCAATTTCCATAGATGCAAGGCTCGTTATGGCGGCAAAGGCCATTTTTCGAGACCGCCATCGATGTCGACGAATTCGATGGTTCGCACTATGTTAAGTCTAGCGAACCCAGTAATTATGGCATTGTCGGCTGTAAGGTCAAGGTTCAGGAATGCGCATTGAGTATGTCTTGTATGAAAGTTGACAAGTACTGGCTGTGATTACCCATCTTGACCAAACTTCAATTTCCGTGACAATTAACATTTCTCAAAATCCAGACGACCGTCAAGAGCGCGATAGATAACCAGTTGGTCATGAAGCCGATGACAGTTTTTTTTCTTCCTTTCTCTGCACTTGCAGAACATTGCCGTGGTTGATGCATACAAGGGCTCATAAGCCTTCCAGCTCTCTATCACAGTCAGTCATTAATAAGACTGTCGTTTTTTGATTAGGAACCAGAACACAGAACTGTTACCGTGTGGGATACATGCGTTGCAAGGACATCCTGAACGAGGCGAACTATCTTTTTTTTTTTGTGGGTGAGTGCCCAAATGACTGCACGAGAGCATAAGGGCTTTCCAGAACGGGTATATTCCGAAGTCTGAAATCGTCATAAAGCTGCTCTAGCATAACAGGGCTACAATATCTGTGCTTGTTGAGGGGCCACTTCCTTAAGGACACTGTGATTCATTAAATTGTATTGCCTTCAAACCTTAAGATTGATCACCATCTCAGATAGCAGAAGATTGAGTCTTCCAGTTATCTGTCGAACACTTTACCCCATGTTACTCAACCGTCCTTCCGTGGTCTAGATACAAGTCATGAAAATTGACATGCCCTGCAGAATTGTTCATTTCATGTCCGATTTCTATGGTGTCAATGATTCATACAACCGTTCACCAAACACCCCACATTCCTGAGCTCCATTCATTCGCAGTCTGCCTTCAATAAATATTCACTCCTTTGATAAAATGCCAGAGTAACAATTATGAGTGGAACAACAATTGCACAAGATCTCCTGCAAGCTGCGCGAGTGGCCCCAGAGATCTTCGAGCTGCGCCCCGACTACCGCGTCCTCTTGCTGGTTGTCGAAGGTATCCCTCCTGGGCCTAGCGATAGTTCCAGCGAGGCCATGCTGAAGGAGGCCGAGGCTTTCGGTCAAAGAACTCAAGCACCCCCTTACCGAAAGCCCACACATCGCTGCGTGGCGAGACGCCTACAAGGGATTTGGCGCCAAGCCCAACAAGACGCGGAATAGCCTAGAGGCGTTGACACGTCGCGCCGAGGGTGGCCTACCGCGTGTGGATCGCTTGACGGATATCTACAACGCCATCTCAGTCAAGCACCACATCCCGCTGGGCGGCGAGGACCTCGACAAGTATGACGGCTCACCGTTCTTAATCCGGGCCACCGGCGAGGAACAGTTTCAGACTTTCCCCAGCGGAGAAGCCCAGGCGGAACTCGCAGCGCCTGGGGAGCCCATTTGGTGCGATGACAGCGGCATCACTTGCCGTCGCTGGAACTGGCGACAGGGGCCACGAACAGCGCTGGATGATGACACCAAGCGGGTACTGTTCATCATGGATGCCCTTGAGCCACTTTCAGACGACGCTCTGCACACAATTGCTGAGGAGCTTGTATCGGCACTGAAAAGCCTGTCTCCAGAGGTGCAGACGGCGCAGCGACTCATCAGCAAACCTTAACCTAGCGTGACATGGATGGACGGGGGATATGAAAGTGGCCTCTATGAGTAGCAGGAAGCTGGGGTTTCCTGTGAATCTATGCACTTCATTAAGCCTATGCACCTAGATCGACTGTAAGACATTATTCCCAAAGACAAAACGCCGCATTAAATAAAACGTCATCCCAATCGTCAGCCTAACCAGCGAACATGCTGCAAAGCTCCCAATCTCCACTTGCAAGCTGTCTCCAAGAGCTCGAGCAGGTTGCTTGAATCGTCTGCATACCCTGTTGGCCGTTTCCTTGATCAACCTGGCGGAACAGAGTGAGCTTGTAGCCGATGGCGGCAGCCATGAGGCCGATTTCGACAACCTGAGGGCTATGCATCTTGTAGGCAAGCCACTCCTCGCAGTGCTTGATCTCATCCTCCAGGGGCGGGTCGGACTCGCTGTTGCGCGGCTCCGGGTCGCCAAACAGGAAGCGGTTCGAGATGACGGCGTCCTTTCCGATGTACTTGAGGGCACTCTTTGGCTTGTCGCAGAGAGCGCGCCAGAGCAGCGTCTCCATCTCCTTGGCGGCGGCGTGGTTGCGGGCCTTGATTGTGTTGAGCTTCTCCTCGTCCGAGTCGTCGTCGTCAGAATCGTGTGCTTTCTGCTTGCCGCCGTTGAAGAAGTCGGACTGGAGGCCGGGGACTAAGCTGCCCCCCTGCTGGGGAGCGAGTTGCATATCCTTTTCTTCTGAGCGGCCACCAAACTTGCTGTTCTTGCTGCCGAGACCGTGAGGTGAAGGGTCCGTTGTGAGTCCAAGCATGGTCGGCATGATGGCGGTCTTAGTGGGTGGTACTTGATGATGGCAGGTTGTATATTGAGAATATCTCGAAAATGTGCTCGTCGCAGAAAGATTTGTTCGTTATGAAAAGGTCATTCAGTGCGGGCGAAGAGAAAACAGGCCGAGCATGCGTATAAAAGAGGACCCCCTCCAAACCAACTTTCCAACACGCTTTCGTCGTCAATCCATGGTTCTCAGCATCCAAACCTGATTGTTGGATATCTCGGCAGCTAGTGTGACGTCAGCCTTGATCGCAATACTCCATCAAGTTGGAGGGCATATGACGATGATCGACACTGATCAATCATGACCTCAAGCGATGCCGTGAAACTTGTCTTCTCATTGGCTAAAGTCCTTCTCGAAGCAGGATATCCAAATGTTCCTGACGATGTCTCGCTATTCTAGACCTCGATGCACTCGGGGCTTTTTGGTGGTGGACGGTTTGTGACGATTCCAAGTCTAGCGCCCGTTAGCTGTCTTGGAACGCTGTGGCTGACTCAGGCAGTTTGCTGTGGCTGGGACCTTGCACCAGAAAACACAAGCCACAGCAGCCCGCACACCCCACTACCCGAAGTTCCTTTAGTGGTCGCGGATTGCCGTTTTAGCAGTCCAAGGGTCCACTAAATTTTCCATCACATTTCTCAAGATCTTCAGCATTTTTTCCTTCACCTCACCAAACTCCTGTCGCTATTGTCTACCAAGCGCAACGGCGCTGATTTTCGCAATGGATATTCTCAAAGTCCTCTCGCGCGGCACCAAAAGGACTGGAAAGGGCGGGAAGATTGGCAACAGTGCCCTGACGAAACTCCCGTCGGCTGGAACGAGCACGAATCCCCAGCTCTTTCACGACGATGTCCGCGGACAGAAGCGAAAGCGAACTCGCAATGAGCCTGAAGCTGAGGCACATTTGGAGCTCCCAGAAGTCGACTTTTTCGCTCCCAAGCCCGAGCCTGCCACCGAACCGATCCCGGAACAGGAAGCTGGACGTGCGCCGAGTCCTGTTCGCGCTACACCACAGCTGAACGAGGACGAATGCCGGCAACTACTGCGATCGCACCGCTTGAAAATCACTCTCCTCTCCAAGACGGAAGAACAGTCCAAAGTCAAAAAGTCCAAAAAGAAGAAAAAGGCGGCCGTTGAGGTGAAGAAAGAGGTGAAGAAGCAGCTGTTCCCGCAACCGCTGGACTCCTTCGGTCAACTTCACAGTGCATACGGCATCCCTCGTAAAGTTGCTGAGAACCTGGTGACACAAGGATATCGCGTCCCCACCGAGGTTCAAATGGGTAGTCTACCGCTTCTCCTGCGCCCGGAAGATGCCCTCAAGGGCGAAGATGGATTAGAAGGCGGTGTCGATTTTCTCGCTATCGCACCCACTGGAAGCGGTAAAACTATCAGCTTCCTTATTCCGGCGATCAACAACATCTTGCGCAGACGCTCAAAAGAGAATATCGATGAAATCCATGAGCTTGAAGCTGTGGTCGTTGCGCCAACCCGAGAGTTGGTGCACCAAATAGTCAGCGAGGGTAAAAAGATCGCACGGGGAACGGATCTCAGGATCGTCTCCATGAAAAAGAACACGCAACTATCGGCAGAGCAAATCAAAGTGGTTGAAGACAGCTCAGAGGACGAGGATGACAAAGGGTCGGAATCTGAGGACGACAAGGCTGTGGATGACAAACAGATTCAGTTTACCAAGGCGGATATTTTGGTCACTACGCCCTTGCTGCTACTCAACTTCCTCAAGTCTGGCTCTTCGAGCACCCAGAAAGTCCTGCCGACAGTCCGAGACTTGATCCTCGACGAAGCAGATGTTCTGCTTGATCCTCTGTTCCGAGAAGCAATGCTTGATGTTTGGACGGCATGCACCAACCCTGACCTACGGCTTTCGTTCTGGTCGGCCACTATGGGGTCCAACATTGAATCCTTGGTTACTGAGAAGGTGACTTCACGGGCGAAGTCGCTCGACGTTTCGCCCAAACCTCTGGTACGGCTAGTCGTCGGATTGAAGGACACCGCCGTGCCGAACATTGCCCACCGGCTCATATACACGGCATCCGAACAAGGAAAGTTGCTCGCTTTGCGTCAGCTGCTGCATCCCACATCCAGCGACGATTCGGGCCCTCCACTGAGGCCCCCTTTCCTTGTATTCACCCAAACTATCGATCGAGCTAGTGCGCTCCACGAGGAGCTGAAATACGACATCCCTCTTGAAGCTGGTGGCTCGACGCGGATTGCTGCACTACATAGTGGTCTTACTGATTCCGCTCGCTCAGCGATCATGCGCAAGTTCCGCGCCGGTGACATTTGGGTCTTGATCACGACCGATGTGTTGGCACGTGGCGTAGACTTCGCCGGTGTGAATGGTGTGGTCAACTACGATGTGCCTGGATCTAGTGCTGGCTACGTTCACCGTGCCGGACGAACAGGCCGCGCTGGCCGTGAAGGTGGTGTTGCAGTTACCTTTTATACGAAGGAAGATATCCCCTTTGTCAAGACGGTTGCCAATGTGATCGCTGTAAGCGACAAGCAAGCGGGAAAGACTGGCGATCAGGCCGGGGTACAGAAGTGGCTTCTCGACGCTCTGCCCAATGTTGGTAAGGCAGACCGAAAGACGCTCAAGGAACGAGGAGTGGAAGCACGACGAAGTGGGAACAAGGCCAAAATCACGTCCAAGAGTGGCTACGAGAGGCGGAAGGACAACAATCGCATGGGAGCCATCGAAGGGAGCAAAAAGAGGAAAATGCAAGATGACAGAGACGATAGCGGCGATGAGGATGCTGGCTGGGCTGGTTTCGACGATTAGGTCTCTCGTGGCTCTTGTGAGGAAGAGCGAAGATCGTAGCGCAACACGCACCGCCAGACGTTACCTCCCAATGCTTCTCGGAATAGAAAGAGAGAGAGAGAGAGAGAGAGAGAGAGAGAGAGGAGAATACCCAGCTACTCCTGTTCAGACCAAAATGAAGAAACGCCTCAGGCGAATGATTCAGATCGACCCGCTTGATTGAGCAATCCAATTTCACGTTGACAAGTGCTCATCTTCCCATCAACACTGTTCCCAAACAGGCGAGTGATGTTTCAGAGACTAATACGAGAGCGTGATGTTTGTCCCGTTGGCAAATGAAGACGGACTAGTGAAAGTCGAGTCATCTGGGCACTCCACCCTTTCTTATGAATGAACTCGCCATTCACTATATTTACTGGCATCATGGGCTGACCAGGCAAACCACGAGACTTGCGGTGCGTGTGCGAAAGAGGCGTACTGGGCCAACAACCATCAGACAGGCGACAAGAATGAAAGGACATTCGACAGGTCAACACGATGGGTGCAGCGACATCCTGCAAAGAGCATAAAGAGCGCAAAGAGCTTTCATCGCCGGCCTTTTCTTGGGTGCCAATGGGCGGACTCCACAACTGGACAAGATTAACGCCCAGACGCCCAGACGCCCAGACGCCCGTCTTCATTTCACCCTGAGAACGACTCACAGCACCCATCGACGGTTGTTAAATGACACGGTACGCACCCCGGTTTTTACCCTTTCAGCGATCAGCAAAGGTTAAACAGACTTCAATGTCAGCAATTGCGACGTTGGAACTGGCACCACGACCGAGGAGGCGGGAATCCCAGATCAGCGGCCGAGTCAGACGGCACGTGGGCATTCCAGAGCCCGGTTTCGTCTGTTACGGCAGAGACACACCATCGTTTTCTCTCGTGAGATTGACCCATCAAAGCGCGACATTTGCCAAGAGTAAGCCTAAATCGAAACGAGCCTGGGCAGCGTCGCCCGAGCTCTTTGGCGTCTCTATGCCCCGTGATCCTACCGCTGCTCCAAGCCCCAGCCCCTTGTCTCTCCTCGGAGGCTTAGCCTTCTAGTCGTTTGACCAGCTGGAGAAGCTGCCCAAGGCAGCCTGCACGTTTCAGCATCCGGTTTGAGAAAAGCGCGCTCATGCCCTCCATTGTTGTGAGCTGCAATGACTGAGTTCCAGTGGCACCTGTAGACTACGTGTCTTACAATCATGCCGACCTTCCGCATGCGCTCATACTAACCAGAAATTCCAACTTTCTTTCGAGCGCGATTATGTGAGCCGAAGCATTTTACAATGGCATTGCCACGATCGTGTTGCCCTCTCTGGTGCAATTTGACAGCGGCACTGGGGGTCTGATCAAGCCTCATGGCCCCAAGACTAAGTGCCTCCAAGGAAGAGGCCATCACTGGTAGTCAAAATCTACTGCGCCTTTGTGGCCGCCTCATGCCTCGTGTTTCTCCACTGACTGCGACGTTCAAGTCATTGGCCATCCTCCATTGGCCAAGGAACGGCGTTGCGAGAATCCTGAAACAAGTTGCTTACACCCCACACGAAGCCTCCCAATGATGCCTCTTGACCCTGGTCGTATATGCCAGGAACGGGCCTAAGATCTGACCCCTGGGTCTTCTTAGCCCAGGGACCAAAAAGCTTGGCCACACCACCAAGGGTTTCCAACCCCTTCTGGCACCAATGCCTAGGAAGTCTAGCAACATGGTGGGCGATGAGGGCGTTGCGCCGAGCCTCCGCCCAGGCACTTGGAAAGCTCTTTAATCTCGCAGACTCCTCCGAGGGCCTCCCCCACGGTTTCCCCTTTCCTTCTTGAAGACAGTTATCATTTCCATTCCTTTGAAAGGCTGGTACGGAAATATCTTCGTCGCTCACTGCCACTCTTTGGTGAAACAGAAACTCACCTACCCACTCCTTTGTTTCAATTGCTCTTAAAGACCGACTGGGTCGTTCTCTCTCACTCCTTTGTCCTTTGGTTGAATCTTCGAAAGACAGTCCAAAAGGAAGCATATTCTACCCAAAGAGGCTTCTCTGTTCCTCCAGGCTCGAACTAAGCCTTACACGATCAACTGAAACTGTTGTGTCTTCGAGTATCCTGCAAGGATACAAACCCGAATTAAACATGAAGTTTACTGCTCCTGTCCTCCTAGCTTCTGCTGGTCTGGCTTCGGCCATGACGCAGCAATGCACAGGTAATGCCCTCGAAGAGGGCGGCAACTGGTTCTGCGGTGCTGTCAAGCAGATCTTATATGAAGGATTTGCCGGCAGCGGCAGCTACAAGGCCGTTACCAAGATGGGTGCGGACGGAAAGTGTGACTCTGAGGATATTCCATACAGTGGCCCTCTTGCGCCGCTTGACGAGGATGTAAGTCGCTCAGCCTTTCAATAACTCGGAACCTGCAACTCAACGACAACTTACAGCTGTCCATCCACGTCCGGGGTCCCTTCAACCTCAAGGAGGTTGCAGTCTACAATCTCGCTTCGGAAAAGAAGAAGCGCGACGTTGTCCCATCTCCCCATGTCCACGCTCGTCGTCACGGCCATCAGCATTTCCACGAGCAGCGCAAGCACAAGCGCGCCGAGTGGATTACTGCCACCATCGACGGCAAAGTTGTCTCCTGGGAGAACAACTACTTTGGCGGCCCTGCTACCCAGGCTGCTGGGGCTCCTGCTCCTGCTCCCGCTGCTCCTACCGAGGCCGCAGAGAAACCCGCCAAGAAGGTCGCCTTCACTGAGCCTGAGACCGACTCGGCCAAGAAGATCACTATTCCAGCTCAGAACAAGGCCAAAACCGAGATCAAGAAGCCTGAGATCAAAAAGCCTGAGATCAAGCCCGAGATTAAGAAAAGCCCAAAGGCTAAGCAGACTGGGCAGTCAGCGCCTGCTAATGGCGGAGACTGGGAGCGTACTGCCTACTACAACGCCGAGCAGCAGGTTGCTGACAACATCGTCTTTCTCGGCAACTACGGCGGTGAAGGTTCTGGTGTCTTTGATACGTGAGTCGCCATCGATGGCTCCTGAGCACTGTTATGATCGTCGACGCTGACCGAACTCAATAGCACCTGGGGCAACTCTCTGTCTTACCTGAACGCCAACGGCAACGGTGGATCTAGTTCTCCCAAGGTCCTGAAGGATGTCTACATACCCTCGAACAAGGAATTCTCCATCTTCAGCGCCGAGAAGTGCGACGGAGGCTGTGGCTACTCTCGCGCCGAGGACGTCGCTTATAGTACGTATTAACGCTACCCAGGAATACCAAGGCTACTCGCTGACAACTCTTCCAACAGAGGGCTTCTCTGGCGCCAACAAGGTCTTCCTCTTCCATTTCAAGATGCCCCTTGACGGCGACCGTAGCTTCAACGGCGACATGCCCGCCCTCTGGGCTCTCAACGCTCGCATCCCCCGCACGATGCAGTACGGTGACTGCAGCTGCTGGACGACTGGCTGCGGGGAGGCTGACATCTACGAGGTGCTCGCCTCGGGCGACACCAAGTGCAAGAGCACATTCCATCTCAAGAACGGCGCCGGCAGCTCCGATTACTTTGACCGCCCCGTCGACAAGTTCATCAAGGTCGCCACCGTCTTCGACGAGCGCACCTCGAGCGTCGCCATCAAGGAGCTGCCCGAGGACTTTGACTTTAGCTCAGGACTGAGCGACGAGACCGTTCGCGCTTGGGTTGAGGGCTTTGCCGCGGCTGAGAAGGGGAGCAGCTTGTTCCAGCTGTCTGCGTGAGAAGATGCTGTGAAATGAGCGGAAGGAGAACAGTTGCAGTATCGTTTTGCATATGCCGCCGATTACGGCTTGGCTTGTTTCCAAGTATCTATATTCGCTTCTATGTACATATAAGAGAACGCCGCGAACGGAACATACTGGAGCCATAGTAGCTCATCTTGCCGCTGACTTGACTGGCTACCGTTGAGACCGGGAGTTTACTGTGAAGTTCGTACCTCTCGACAATTTCACTCACCTACAATGAAACAACATAACTTTTGAACAAGTCGGTTGAGAATGCGAAGCAATAAGCCTAATAGTTGGTATTCAGGAAGCATCTTCAGTCTCTCTATTCACGCATTTCTGCTCATATTATTGCGTCGCGACATAGGTAGAGTGTAAATGTTGGATGGGGATACTTCCAGGGTATACTTATTGCTACAATACTATGGTTACATGTCCCAATGCTCATAAGCATTAATCTTACAAATCCAAAGACAAATAGTGTACAACGCCTTCACAGTATAGCTTACACGTCTTCATCCACCTTGTCCTGACCCGTTGGGCCTGACCTCTTATTCTCCTCGGCTGCAGAGAGGCCAACTACGTTTCGTAGAGTACCAAAGCTCAAACAGTCGCTGATGCGGTTGGCGCCAGAAAACAACATCACCAGACGCTCAACACCACAACCCCAACCGCCGGTTGGCGGCAGACCGTAGTCGAGGGCCTTGACGAAGCTCTGATCGAGAGGAGCACCGTCTCCATCTTCGTCCTCGAAAGGCTCGTCCAGAGCTTCCAGAGCGGACATCTCGCCTTCCTGGCCCTCAGCAGCCTCAATGGCGATGCTACCATCAGGCTTATTGACGAGGTTTCGGTGGTCGAGAAGCTTCTGCTTCTGGGCCTCAGGGTCATTCTCCTCTTCGTACATGTTGGCGAGCTCGCGGCCACCGATGAACAACTCTGCCCGGGCAGAAATCAACTGATAAGTCTTCGGGCAGAGGAAACTCTTTGCCAGGGGAGACATGCAAGCAGGGTGGTTCATAATGAGGATGGGTTCGTCGAAGGACATTGGCTCCAGGTAGACGGCAGCCAGTCGGTCAAGAAGCTTGGCTAGGGAGCTGGGAACTTCGCCGGGTATCTTGATACCAGATAGCTTCAGAATAGCCAACAGCTCAGGCAAAGCATCCTTAGCGGAGAGCTTCGGGAGGCGTAGGCCCAGGGCTTCCTCAAGGGCGGGAATAAACTCGACCCGCTGGAAGGGACGCACAAAGCGGCTCATGTCGATAGGTGGAAGAGATGTAAGTTGGGTAGAGATAAGCTTCTGGGAATGTTGCGCGAGACTGCACAGCAGCTCTTCAGTCTCATTGATGAGGTCTTCAAGGTTGCTGTAGGCGCTGTAGAACTCGCACATGGTGAACTCGGGATTGTGCGTCGCATCAACGCCCTCGTTGCGGAATGAAGGCCCGATCTCAAAGACCCTGTCGACTCCTCCAATGACCAGGCGCTTGAGCCATAGCTCAGGCGCAATGCGCAGGGCGAGATCCTTATCTTTGAACTCGGTGGCCCTGGTAACAAATGGACGTGCAATAGCACCGCCAGCATTTTCTGCCAGGATGGGGGTCTGAAACTCCAAGAATCGCTTGGAGTGGAGGTGGTCACGCATGTGCTTGGTGATCTCAGCTCGAAGCCTCAAGACGTCGATCGCTTGACGGTTGACCAGCATGTCGACATGGCGATCTTGCATTCTCGTCTTGGGATCCGTCAACTTCTCTGGTATTTGCTCCATGGTGGGAGACAGCAGCTCAGGCAGAGCCTTGGCCTCGATGGTGAGCTCGCCGGCCTTAGTACGAGTCGGGATGCCAACGGTAGCTGCCAGATTGTAAGCATCTGGGGAGAACAGGATGAATTGCTGGGATCCTACATATGTGGTCGCCCACTTCTATTAAATTTCTGAAAAGTGAGAATTTGATTCTTCTATCATCTTGGTCCAACAAGCACTTCGACCGGTTGACCATTACCTGCAAGCGCTCGAACTCATTCACGATGTCTAGGAAGATAAGGTTCTTTCCGACAACTCGCTTTGATCGAACTCGGCCACAGACACTCACATCCTTGGTGTCATCGAGCTTGTCCTGGAAGGCCTCAAGAAAGTCGGGCACCGACATCCGCTTGGCGCGGTGCTCGAGCCGAGGATGGCTCTCTGGATAGAGAGGATCCTCACTTTCATGCTCCTCCCATAGCTCTGTTCGGCGCTGTTGCTTAAAAGGCGACATGCCCTCATGGATCGCCGGATCTCTTCGACGAACGGTAGAGGTAGACAGAGACCTCCCGTATGCAACCTTCCCAGCGCTCCATCCCGCCTTAGTCAAGGAGTCACCACTGTTGAATACGTGAGGACATCGGGCACTTGCGGATGCATTCTGAGAAAGCGATTGTATTAAAGGCCTACCAGCCTGGCGGAGGTATTGTACAGACATCATGCCAGCTATTGATTGAGTTAGCATTGTTGCCTTGGCAGCAAATGCGAAGGAGAATAGTTGTGTAAATGCAAGTAATATCAGGTAATGGCAGGTTATAATCAGTCACAGCAAGCTGTGTCAATCGCAGCGGTTCTGAAGCGAATATGCGAGCTCATCATACAAGGCAAAGGAGGAAAGGTACAGAAGAGAAGAGTTGTTACTTACAATCATAATGGCAGCATGGAACTCGCGCTCCATGTGAAGAAGGAAAAGAAGCGATTTTGAAATGATCGTCGAGAAATTTAAGAAGGGCAAAATCAACCGCCGAGGTTAATCCGAGTGCGAGAGTGGACCGCCAAGTTTTCCCCAGCCACAGTTCAGCCTCGACGGACTGAGGCGCTGGAGCTCACCTCAGCTGCCAACCACCTGGCCAAGGCTGAAATTTGTTCCCCTACGCGACCATCACTTGGCCTGGCGCAACTCCACCAAAACCGCGACACCTTGCGCCGGACCATTCAATTGACCTTAGCCGTCCCCCAAATCGCGATATCTACTTAGACCAAGGCAAACATGGCCCAGCAACCACTTCCCTCGTCGGTGCAACCCACCGACATCTACGGAGGAGGTACGCGCCGCTCTAGCTCCCCTGTCGCGTCAGTCGTTCACAAGGATCTCCACTGACTTGATGATCACCTAGATGAGGTTTCTGCGCTCGTTCTCGATCCCGGCTACTGCTACACCCGGGCAGGCTTCGCTGGTGAAGATGTTCCCAAGTCTATCCTGCCGTCTTTCTACGGCCACACAACCGGTGACTCGCCCCGAGATCTATTCGGCGACGAATGCATTATCCCCCGCCCCGACTACGAGGTCCGCAACTACATGAACAAGGATAGTGTGGTGGAAGACTGGGACGTTGCTGCAAAGATCTGGGAAAACATGCTCGTTAAGCGTCTGCAACCCGAACGGCAAACACCCCCCTCGAAAAACGGCCTGAACGACGACCCCAAGGATGAGGCCCAGGATGGGGAGGGTGATGTGGCTATGGGTGACGAAGAGGCAGAGTCAGTCGAGAAGCCTTTGGGCGAGAACCCTCTTTTGATCACAGAGGCGCCATGGAACACACCCAAGTCACGAGAGAAGGCCATCGAGATCATCATGGAGAACTGGGACTGCCCTGCCTTCTGGCTGAGCCGCACACCAGTGCTGGCAGCTTTTGCCGCTGGCAAGGCCACTTCTCTAGTCATTGACGTGGGCGGCGCCAACACCTCCGTCACGGCCATTCACGATGGAATGGTGCTGAAGCGTTCTATCCAGAAGTCTCCTGTCGGTGGTCTCTGGCTCTCGTCCCAGATCCGAAGCCTGTTGGAGACATCAGAGCCCAAGGTTGACCTGACCCCTACTTTCATGGTCGAGAACAAGACGCCCGTAGACGCCCTGGCCCCTCCTTCCGTTCGGCTTCGACACTTCCCCTTCCAGATCAACGACTCTTTCCGCGCCTACGAGGAGGAGCGTGTATTGACCGAGTTCAAGGAGTCCGTGGTGGAGACGTGGCGTGGCCCCGGCCGATACAATGTGCCCGGCAACGAAGAATACGTCAAGACCCAGCCAGGCCGAGTGTTTGAGATGCCCGATGGCTACAACCAGATGTGGCGCGAGCAGCGATTCCGCGTAACCGAGGGCATGTGGGATGAGTCTGCCGGATACCCCATATCTGAGGCCGATCGTCTCACCAAGGCGCAGACGATCCCCGAGCTGATTCGCTCTGCTCTGAACGCAGTTGATGTCGACCTCCGAGGCAACTTGCTGGCCAACGTCGTGGTGACGGGCAGCACCAGCTTGATCAACGGTTTCAACGACCGCCTCAACAACGAGCTGATAGCCATGTACCCTGGCCTCAAGATCAAGATTCACGCGGCGGGCCTGACGAGCGAGCGACGCTTCGGCGCCTGGATCGGCGGCAGCATCCTCGCCAGTCTGGGCACGTTCCACCAGATGTGGATTTCGCGCAAGGAGTACGAAGAGAACGGACCCAACGTGGTTGAGAAGCGGTGCAAGTAAATTCCCAGGCCGTAAAAGGGCGGGCTTCTGGCGTATGGAGTTGGGAAGAAGATGTACTTTTTCAGGCGAGATATGAGACAGGGCCTGGTTTGGCAAAAGTTTAGTCTAGACGGGCAGAACAGAAATGAGCAAATCTTTTTTTAATATTCAACGCCTCTTGTGTTACGGTAGCTGCGTATTCAGCTTTGCGTTTTCTGATCAAGTAGTGTTGAGATGTATTCCTCATCCAAGACATCGCAAGCGCCCCAGTTTCACACCGTCTAATCTGCCACTTCTGCATTACTCTCAGTTTCGGCCTCCCTCTCTACTCTTCGCTTCTTGACCCACGATCCAAGCTGTGCCCAAATGCGTTCCTTCTCAGCTGGTGATAACGTCGCCGCCAGACCGCTGGTACTGCTCGAGACAAAGACCGGCGCACCATTCCACTCTCCCTCGATGACGCCCATGTTCTCTGTCTGATCCTGCCAGCCATATTTGAAGGCTTTCCCTACAGGCCGGCCGTGCCTGACACGCCATATGCTCTCCCAAATGCTTTTGCCCACGACACATACAGACTCTGGGCGGTATTTACGACACTTCTCATGGAGAATCTCAACGCCCTCATCCATTTCCTGTTTGCTGAGTTCGGCGCCGTTGCGACTGGGCCGGGCAACGATGTTGGTCAGTCCAAGGGAGTATAGCTCGGGCATCCGACGGTCCTCGGTTGCGCTGCAAAGGCGAGGGGTTACGCCACTGGAGAAGAGCAACTTCCAGAAGAGGTTCGACGGGTGTGCATAGGCATGGCCGGTCCGGGCTGTTGAGATTCCCGGGTTAAGGCCAATGAAGAGAACGAGTAAGTTCTCTGTAATGGCGTCAGGAAGGCCTGGGAGATGGGCATACGTAGAAGGGGGTGCGTAGCCCGAGGTGGTCCGGGTTCGCTTCTTCTTGCGAGGCTTGCCTCCATCGTCGTCTTCTTGAAGCTCTTTCTTTATCTTTTTCGCCACAGTCACTGATTCCGGCGAGGTTGAAGCTGCAAACCGTGGTGATTTTCGCCTAGGGGGAGTATCTTCACTGGTTGTGGTCGAACCAGGCTCGGACGACTTGAACATGAACTCGCTCAGCTGCAGGCGGCCTCTGAAGGTTGCTGGCTTTGGTGGCGAGCTCTGGATCTCATTCTCGTTTTCCGCTTCACCAGTAACGGAGTCTTCTACTACAACCTCCTTGGTGGCCTTGCCTCTTGCCATCTTGTTGGTCGCTGTAAGCCAAAGATACGATGAGGTTGACGAGGGGTCGAATACACAGTGAGGAACTTGTACTCTCGGCCATCCTTAGTCTCGGGGCGTGTTATGTACTAACTAGTAGGGATGAAAGTTTTGCCTCTATAAGTTGCCACTTGTTCGACATTCCACGGAGATGAAGCAGCATCTCATTTTGTCAGTTTCAATGTATCAAAAGAGAGTAGGCACGATTCCGGGGCTATTTGCCACGGGCTACCGTGTTCGAAGGAGACTTGCGTCCGGGTGAGCTAACACTGGCTGCGCAACAGGCGTGGGCCCCAGAGCTGCTATTTTCGGCACGGAATCTAAGAACTTGAGTAAGAAATCAGCCTGCGCCACAGCCACAAGGAAAAAACAAGGATCCGATGCTTCCCAGTAGCAGTAAGACACACTTGGAACAGCGGGCATGATGAACTAGCCCCAACCCCTGAAACTCGGTCCCGAAATACCCTGTGGGCCTTGTAGAAGCGCAAGAGGCTTGATTCTGAGGCTGCTGGGAAGAAACGATCAGCCTTTTAGCTATATCAAATCATGTTTTAGAAATATCATAGCCGTCAATGCCTACCGTAATCAATTCACAAGTCTTCACCTACTGGGCTTACTCTTCTGCCAGAAGGGTTCACTTCATCAGAATCAGATCAAGCGAATAGGATGGGGCAGCGAAGCCGCATGGGCGCTATGGCACCGCTGAAGCCCTTGAGCCGCTTCCTTCTTCCTCATCCCCCATTGGCTGGCCTCACTCAATGCGGCCTGTTGGGCAGTTGGCGGGGCAGCTGAGGGGCATCAGCATCAGAAGCAGCGCAGCGGTGGGGAAGGAGCTTCACGTAATTAAGGCTCAGGTAAGGTACAGTAAGAGGTCGACGCATGGAAGGCGGAACCTGGAAGGTGTGACGGTTTGTGTACTACGTAGTACATACCTTAGTACTAATAATAAGGGTCTTGCCAACATCAGCTTCGTATTTATGAACCGCCCCTCCCCGCCGCCTCCAAGCCAGATTCTCCTTCTCCTTCCTCTCCATTTCCATCCTATATCACGTTTTCCATCATCCACCGTCTTTTGAGCTTATAAAGGCCTAGACGTTAGCTCAATTGCTCTCCTATAGCTCCGAGCCACCAACAAGTCTCCCCTCTGCTCACCTTCACCGCAACTTTACCAAACACACACACACACACACACAAAGAAGACATTCATCATGGAGGCTATCAAGCAGGCGCTTCACATCGGCAACAAGGGCGCTGCCCCTCAAGAGCCCACTGCTGAGGCTCTCAACGAACTCAAGGAGAAGTATACCCAAGCTGGCCAGGAGCAGGTCTTTACCTTCTACGACTCTCTTCCTTCGGCTGAGCGAGCAACTCTCTACCAGCAGCTTTCGGGCTTCGATCCCGCCCACATCAACGACATCACGAACCGTGCTCTGAACCCTCCCAAGACCAGCGATGAACCCGATCGCCTCGAGCCTCTCCCCGAGTCCGCTACCGCCAGTATCCTCGACTCCAACGCTGATGACATTACTAAGTGGTACGAATCGGGCATCGACCTCATCTCCAAGGGCCAGGTCGCCGTTGTCCTGATGGCTGGTGGTCAGGGCACCCGACTCGGCAGCTCTGCACCCAAGGGCTGCTACGACATCGGGCTGCCCTCCCACAAGTCTCTCTTCCAGATCCAGGGTGAGCGAATCGCCAAGATCCAGGAGCTTGCCGCAAAGAAGTCCTCTGGTCAGAACGCCATCGTTCCGTGGTATGTCATGACCAGCGGTCCTACCCGCGGTCCCACCGAGAATTTCTTCCAGGAGAACAACTACTTTGGCCTTAGCTCGGAGAACGTCCAGATCTTTGAGCAGGGCGTTCTTCCCTGCATCTCCAATGATGGCAAGATTCTCCTCGAGACCAAGGGCAAGGTTGCCGTTGCTCCCGATGGAAACGGCGGTATTTACCAGGCTCTGATTTCCTCTGGCGTCATTGACGACATGCGTAAGCGTGGAATCCAGCACATACACGCCTACTGCGTGGACAACTGTCTTGTGAAGGTCGCTGACCCCGTCTTCATCGGTTTCTCTGCCGCTCTCGACGTCGACATTGCCACCAAGGTTGTCCGCAAGCGTAACGCTACCGAGTCTGTCGGTCTGATTCTCTCCAAGAACGGCAAGCCCGACGTTGTCGAGTATTCCGAGATTGACCAGGCTACGGCCGAGGAAGCCGACCCTAAACAGCCCGATGTCCTGCGATTCCGTGCTGCCAACATTGTCAACCACTATTACTCTTTCCGCTTCCTCGACTCCATCCCTCAGTGGGCCCACAAGCTCCCCCACCATATTGCCCGCAAGAAGATTCCCTCTGCCGACCTTCAGAGCGGCGAGACTGTGAAGCCTGAGAAGCCCAACGGCATCAAGCTCGAGCAGTTTGTCTTTGACGTGTTCCCCCTCCTTTCCCTCGATAAGTTCGCCTGCTTCGAGGTTAAGCGTGAGGACGAGTTCTCCCCCCTGAAGAACGCTCCTGGAACCGGTGAGGACGACCCTGAAACCAGCAAGCAAGACATCATGACCCAGGGCAAGCGATGGGTTGAGGCTGCCGGTGCTATTGTTATTGGCGACAAGTCTGAGGTCGGTGTCGAAGTGTCACCGCTCATTAGCTACGTAAGTCAATTCTTATCAAAGTCGCAATGTGGGACGCAATGCTAACGCTGAAAAGGGTGGCGAGGGTCTGGAAAACGTCAAGGGCTCGGAAATTACAGCTCCTGCTGTTTTGGAGCGCAATTAAGGAGACTGCAGAAGATAATACCATGTTGACTACGAAGGAGAGCATGATGACGCTGTTGTCCTGAGTTGGCTAGATTTCGAGAAGCTACATAGATGAATGGTGGATATTAGGAAGGCAAAAAACGAACTTTATGATAAAATATTGCATAACGAGGTTGCCGGAAGAATGTGGGAAACAATCTGAACCAGTCACAATCAATTCAAGCAAAGTAGGACTCGGAACAAGAGTATATTTTAAAAAGAAGAAATCTTAGGGCTTATAATGACCGCTCTTGGGTCTTTGTCTCGATCTTGATGTCTATGTCTTGTCTAAAATGGCGCAAGTCTATGGGAGATTCTATAGATGTGGGTTGCTAGTTGGGGTTGGGTCGCTCGTCAGCTCGCTCGTCAGCCTCGTGGTCGGCAAGGAACTTCTCGGCGTCAAGGGCGGCCATGCATCCAGTACCTGGGAGAATGTCAGTTATAACGGTCTTTTCACAACAGGAAGTTACATAGAAGAGAACTTACCGGCACTGGTAATGGCCTGTCGATATCGCTTATCCTGGACATCGCCGGCAGCAAAGACACCCTCGACGCTGGTGTTGGTGGTGCCAGGAACGGTCCTGACGTAGCCATCCTCGTCCATGTCAACCTGGCCCTTGACGAGGGAGGTGGCAGGGTCGTGACCGATGGCGTAGAAGAGACCGTTGGCCTCAACAGTCTCCTGCTCGCCAGTGACGGTGTCCTTGACAACGAGGTGGCTCATGAGGCCATCCTCTCCGCCCTTGATCTCGGCGCCGGCGCTGTTGAATCGGACAGTGACCTTGGGGTGAGCGAGCAGGCGGTTGGCCATGGTGCGGCTGGCACGGAGGGCATCGCGGCGGACGAGGACGGTGACGTGGCTGGCGTACTTTGTCAAGAAGGTGGCCTCCTCGGCGGCAGAGTCACCGCCGCCGATAACGTAGAGGGGCTTGTTGCGGAAGATGGGGACGGCGCCGTCGCACACGGCGCAGGCAGAGACGCCGTTCTGCCAGTACTTGTCCTCGCCGGGGAGGTTGAGGCGGCGGGCCGAGGCGCCAGTGGCGATGATGACCGTGTCGGCGGTGTGTGTCTCTTCGGGGGAGAACTCGGTCGTGTACTTGAAGGGGCGGGAGGAGAGGTCGAGGGTAGAGACGGTGTCGGTGATAATCTCGGTGCCGAAACGCTCGGATTGCGCCCTCATGTTATCCTACAGTCGGGGTTAGGTTGTGGTTTGTTCTGCGCGGTTGCTAGAAAGAGGGTGGTGTAGGCTTTACCATCAGCTCGCCTCCCATAATGCCCTTGGGGAAACCAGGGAAGTTCTCGACCTCGGTGGTGGTGGTCAATTGACCGCCAGCAGCGATGCCGTTGGCCATGAAACCCTCATAGAGAACGGCTGTCGTCGCATGATGTGTCAGTAACTGTGCGAGTTCCGTGGAAGAGCAGAACTGGACTCACGCTTCAGCTCAGCTCGTGCCAGGTAGACAGCGGCCGTGTGGGCAGCAGGCCCTGAGCCGATGACTATGTTTCCATCAGGGTCAGCAAGATGTTTTCCCATGGGCTTGAGTTGAGGATGCTGCCCTCCTCAAGCGAGGGGCAGAAGAGAGCCACATACTAACAACTTTGCTGTGCATCTTTCTTGCGCCAAACTCTGCTGGCTGTCGAGTCGTCCTTTGTATAGTAGTCGCGGCTGCTGCAATCGAAAGCCCAGCGCTGGAGCGAAGAGTAACTCGTCGGAAGGTTGAGGAAAACAGTTTGGCGGTGTTGGTGGGGGGGAAATCCTGACGGCGGGATGGATGTCGATCTTATAAAAGCGACCTTGAAAAGGTACCTGACGCAACTACTAGGAAGGGTACTACAGCTTTCCGCAGGAGTCCAATGGCGGGGTATTATCGGAGAGGGGCAAAAAAAAAAATTAACAAGGGAAGAGACGAGAGCCCTCTTTTTCGCGGTAAAGCGACTTCGGCGATGCGAGAGGCTAATGTAGGCGGACGTAGCAGATGGGGGCTGCGATGCAGAGTGCGACGGCGTTTCTCGGGAGGCACAGGCACTGCAGAAACGGCCTTTCGGGAGACAATGCGCGTGATTGGATGGAGGCTATCGATTTATAAGCCAACGGAGGGTCCTCGAGGGTGGAGAATTGTTCGCGACGTTGGAAGCTGATGGGTTGATTGGGGATTTTTTCTCCTCGGTTTCTTTATCAATCAGTCGGAGGGTCACGGTCCCTTGGCTCATGGGTCTGACTAAGCCACAGCTAGTGCCGAGGTGGGGTTCCGCCAGCCCAAAGAGGCAACTGTCCCGGGAGATTCTGACCCTGATGGCAAAATATCCGCGAAATGATTCCTCATGACAACCGCCAGGGCCTCGTTTCTCTGACATCATGGATGATGATGAACCCGATGAATGTGCCTCGTGCAGTACTGTAACACAAGCGCCTGTCTAGGCAACATCGCTAACATTTATGCTCTGTTCGTGGTTCTGGTCGCCCACGCTATGATGTGACGTTTGAATATGGCCTATCGCTGTCCCTCATCTGCTCCCACACTTCCGTCCCGTTTTCCAAACCTCGCTCCCAGACCGCCGATGTCTCTCCTGAAGAACTTGCCAAAGTTGCGCAGGTTCTCATTGATTGTGGCCTTTTCCAGTCCCGTCTGTCCTGCGGCGCCTCCCATGCCCGCGCTGCTCTGGCTGATATCCCTGGCTGCGCTGAGCAGCTTCTCACCCAGAGATCCAGCCTCAAACCGCGGGCCGCTGACCGCCGACGCCATAGATGGGTTTGCGGAGCCCAACGGCCCACCACCGACACTGCTGCCCATGCCCGACGAGTTCATCAGCGGCCCGAGCAGCGGTGAGCTGGCCACGAGCTTGTCGTTGGACGTGCTGTCCCGGTGTATGCCAAAGAGCTCAATCAGATGCGCGTGATCTGCTTTCCGAACCCCCTTCAGCTCTAGTATCTTTTTGAAGTTGGTGTCAGATCGATCCGCAATGTGAATCAAATACGCCTGTACAAGTCCCTCCGGCGGCGACGGCCGCACTTGTAAAGTCTTGAGCAGAGGATCGAGACGGTTCATGCAATTTTGCACCCTTCGCACAAAGCTCGATGGGGGAGTATCCTGTTCAGAAAACGACCCATGGTGTAGCAGCAGCTTGTCGAATGCCTTGGTGAGAACATACTTGTCAAGCAGCATCTTAGATCACTGTTAGCCAAACATTCATATTTATCCATAAGAGGGAGGGTGCCAACCTGCTCCGCGCCGACCTCAGAAATTGGCCGGCACTGGACAATGCTGTTGATGTATCCCGTCGCCAGGTGCTCCACCAAGTTGTCGCAAAATGCCCTGGCGTACTGCTGCTTCGAGATGACACCCAGTATCTCGGCTGCCTTGTCGTCCACGTGCTTAACCAGCTCTCCTACATAGGAGCTCTGGTCGCCCACGCTCTCCATCGTGCTCCAATTAGTATTCTTCATCTCGCGCCAGACACCCTCGCAGTCGACCTCCACGGCTCGGACGAGGGCCAAGACAGACGCACTGGCAACGCCGAGGAAAGCATCTGACTGCGACGACAAGTCCACCTTGGGCACAAGCTCACTGTCGATGCGCTTCTTGATGCTCTCCTCCAGCTGGTTGGTGTTCAGATGCCAAAAGTCCGCTGTGTTGAGGACAAGTACCACGTCCTCGATTGCAGGACCCTGCACACCACCGGATTGCAGCCTGTGTAGCAGGACCTGCTGCGCATATTCGTCCAGATACTTGGCGAGTATCTTTGCCAGGTCAAGGAGTCGCTCACTGGTAGATAGTTTGGCGCATTGCGACAGCGTGAGCTTGTAAAAATGAAACAGCTCGATCGCCGAAGTGATGACAGCCTCGGGGGAGAACTCTTCGTCCGGTGGTATGAGAGGCTGGTTACGGTACTTGGGTATCATGGCTGCCAGCTGCTTGTCTTGCGAATCAACCCACAAGCTCAAGTACGGCTCAAATGCAACAGAGATCAAGCCGTGGAAACTGTGCGTCTTCTCCTCGACAGAGCTCAGCGTGTCGATGCTGGCTCTCGATGAGGTTGCAAATCGTTTCTCCAGACTTTGCTCAAAGTCCAGCGTCTCCTGCAAGCAGCTCAGCAACAGATTGACGTCAATCTTGTTGCCATCAGTCCGCCGCATGCTTCGCTCCAGAATGCCCTTGAAGTCCTCGCGGGTCCCGTCGCAGAATGCCGCCGCCAGAGTCTCATTCGCCCTCCAGTGGGGAGGGAAGATCATGGCGTGTTCGTCGTCGTGTGTCTTCATCATCCTCTTGAACCAGGCATACCGCCGCCCGATGTTGTCCAGGCTCCCTGCCTCGTCGTTGCCACGGAAGACCTGGCGGTACTCCCGCAGCTCGGTATTGACGTACCAGGTCATGAGGCGGGACTTGGCGGAGTCTCCAAGAGCGTCCATGACGAGGCATGCCTCAACGAGCATCCCCCTGCGAGCGCCAACCTCGCTCTGGGCAAAGGCCAGCTCAAAGTCCTCGCAGACCTGTTCCAAAAGCTCCCTCTGCAGCTCCGACACCCCTCTGCTCAGCGTCGCAATCTGCTCAATGCTTCGGTAGCTGTTGAAGTGCTTCATGAGCTGGAGCACAGCCTGCAAAAGCCCTGCGCACTCTCGATACTGCCGCGTCTTGGCTAGTCCCCTCAGTTGTTCGTACGCCGTCGTCAGCATCTGCAGCCGCTTGAGCGCGGTCATGCTCAGCGTGAGATTGCGCTTCGTGCCATCAAGCCTCTTGATGTCGGCCGTCATGGACGTGATGTTCTGCTCCGTCTCAATCGCGCGCGAGCGAACCGTCTCGATCTTGCGGAAGAGCTGGGCGAGCTCGGCTTGGGCGGACTGCATGCGCTCGAGGCTCGAGTCGGGCCCGTAGGCCTGCGCAGTCTCTATCGTGGCAATGTCGTTGGAGAGCGCATTCTGATGGCTCTGCAGGGTTTTCGAGACCTGGCTTATTGAAGAAACGGCGGACGGGTGCGAGAAGAGGAGGTTGAGATGGTTTATGGGATCATAGTCGACTGGTCGCGAGGCGCCGGAGTTAGTCGCGCGTCAAAGTAGCAAGCACAAACTCAGGGCGACTCACCTGCGTCGAGAGCCGTGTTCTCCGGCAGATTCCCGTTCATACTGACAAAAGAAATAGTCGCCCCGTGAGATGGCAGTCCCAGTTGCTTCCACTAACAGCAGGGGGCGGCGCTGGCTAAGCATGAGGGAAGCCTTTACAGCTCCTGTTGCTCCTTGCCTTGCACGTGTCAACTGTCATGATGGACGGGAAAGCGGGTCCTCAACCAAAAGCTGCCAAGGCGGCTGTGGCTGAAGCACTCCCGTTAAGAAAGCCCCCTGAAGCCTCCAATGCTTCACAGGCAAATTAGCATAGCCTAGGCGGTGTTCTACATGGAATCCTCAGCTTGAGCAAAACATTGCGAGGAGGTTCTGATAAAGTGAGATGGGATTTTCGAAACGCTTTGATTCGATGACCTTGCTATATCCACCATCAATGAATGCTACTTCGCTAGACAACTTTGTACGCTGTGTATCCAGGCAGACTAGGCTATACTACCTACACTCCTCACTCTGCATCTGGAGCCCTCTCCATGTCCAAGCTCTCTTTCTCTTTTGCGGCTGCATCTTTGCCCTTCTTTTTCATCGAGAAGCGCCACGAGGCCATGCGACCCTCCTTAAGGTCCTTGGATCGGAAGCTACCAGTCCCCAGCGACGGGCTGCTGGCCATACTATCATAGCTACGGCCAAGCTGGGAGGTGTCCTCGCCCAAGTCGTCCAGGTCGCCTATGCTCGACCGATGCTCAGCCGAGAGATTCTTCTCCGAGTACGTGGCACTGCCTGGCCCCTTCTTAAAGAGGCCCGAGTCCTTGCCCAGTCGCGAAGTCAAGCTGAACTTGCTGGAACTTCCCTTGCGGAAGAGCTTCTTGACCACATTTTCAGGATCCTTGTGGCTAGCAGCGTTGTTGTCTGTTGTTGAGTTGGAAGCGGTCGTTTCGAGATTCAAGGACTCGTGAGACTCGGATACTGAGAGTTGGGTGTGTACAGAGAACGTGTCTCGGGACATTCGCGAGTCTGAAGGCGAATCGTCCAGGCTTGGAGGCACCTCGATAGATGGCGCAAGCACCTCCTTGCCCTTGGATCTTCCCTCCCTGGACATGTCTCGATACCTCTCCCTATCCTTGCCCTTGAATCTATCTTTCTCGGGACTGGCATCCCTATCTCTAGGCCCAAAGATATTGGCCATGAATGTGGGCGCCGCCGGGTTCAGACGTTGGCTCATAGATTGTCGATGGCTCGGTGGCCGCGATCCGATGACGCCGACTTGGCTAGGCGAGGTTTGAGGATCAAGCAGGTCGTCCACATCCAGAATCTCGTCATCAGCAGACGCAAGCGTTGTTTCGAGAGCAGATGGGGATCCACCAAGTGACGGTCGGCGTGAGCCATTTCTAGAAGGCCATCGACCATCATTCGGAGACCATAGGCGATTCTTGTTTAACATGGAGAAATCGCCAGGCGCTCCCCAAATCGAACCGCTATCAGTGGATGGTCGCGGAAGGTCCGAAGATGCTATCGACGCCGGTCGCGAGTTTGGCGAGTCTCTGTCGCCCGGAAGAGCCCCTGTGCTGCTCGCAAAAGGGTTAAGCCTGCGGGTAGAGAAGGTCCTCGAACCATGCATAGCACTCGTTCGGCTCGGTTCTGCTCCTGAATGCCTGTTCATCCAAGAGAAGCTAATCCTACGTCTGTTCCCAGGCATGTCGTGGTCATCAGTACCCCGAGGAAACGATTGGCTCTGGCCTGGCTTAAGAGTGCCAATCGGTGGGCCCTCGTCTTCCGATGTTCTTGTTATCTTATTGCGCTGGAATCCAGACAGCAGACTTGTGAGCCGATGCCCAGATGATGGGGGTGCCGGGGGGGATGCGTTGACGTGAAGAGACCTAGATTCAGGATCCGAGTATTGAGGGAAAGGCAGGTTATGCGATGAACCATGCGGGCTGGAGAAGAAGTTGAGAGAGCGACCATCCGATGAGGCAGGCGACTGTGGATGTTCATCTTCGCCCGCTGTAATAGCTTCCGGTAGGAATTGATGCCTGTGCGAAGGCGTCTCCTCTGCATCCTCAAAGGTCTCGTCGAATATACCAGACGGCAGGAGTGAGTGAGCGGTAGGGCTGAGCGGCCCGGCACCAGCTCTAAAGTCAGACTCTGACTGGTGATCGTCACCGTTATCGGCAGACATGTCCATAAACAGTGATGGACCAAACCCTGCGCGAGTAAAGCCGGATGGTGCTGGGAAACTGTCCTCGGGGATGGCGAACTGGTTGGGAGGAGACGACAGGTTCAGGTTGGAAAGAGAGTTGCTGTTGCCGCTGTGCCGTTTGTTTTGACTTGACGCGGATGGCTCGAATTCCATCGCTGTGGGATCCGGGTGGTTGTTGTAGTAGGCGAGACCAGACTGGTGTTGAATGCTCAGTTGCTCTCCCAGGACGCGGATGTGCTGATCCAGGTGATGACCCTTCTTAGTTTCGGCAACTAGCTGGTTGTGCAGCTCCTTTCTCCTAGCCTCCCATTCCTTTCTAACTTGGTTGTCGTTCTCTTCCCACTGCTCGTCATCGCCCCCGGGGAGCTGCTCGCGAGCAGCCTTGAGGTCCTGGAGCTGTTTTCCCTTCTCCTTCAGTTCGGCTTCCAGCTCAGCGCACTTTTCCTGAAGTTCCGCATTAGACTCGTCAAGTCGTTGGCCGTCTTCGTCTCGCTTGGTTTCCAATTCTTTCTTCTGCGCTTCGAATCCTTCGCGCTCCTGTTTCATCCGCCCGATGTCATTTTCAAGCTTGGTAGTCGTATCTCGGATCTTGGACTTCTTAGCTTCCTTATCCTTCAATTGCTGCTCTTTTCGCGCACGATCTTTCTCGGCAGCCCGCATCTGCTCCATAGTTGTGCGGACGCTAGCCTTGAGTTGGGTCGTCTGCTCTTCCTTTTCCTTCAACGCTTGTCTCTTGGCATCCTTCTCCATCTTGAGCTCCTCTTCTTGCTGTCTAAGTTCCGCCTCTTCTTTGGCATATTGAGCCAGAATCTCGTCAACTTCCTTCCTGGTGGACTCAAATCGTCGGTTAAGCTCGTCGAGAGACAATTCGGGGCCATCGGCAGAGGGAAGCTTAAGTTGAGGCTGGTCCAGGCTGGCAACAGAGGGCGAGTGTCGTCGGTTGACTGTATTGCGGCGTTGGCCGGGGGCAGTAGATGTCAGGTCTGATGCCGACGCGTTGTTCCCATCAAGAACAGCAGCGGCTTCGACAGATGGCACGGGGGGTTTCCTTTGAGAATCCGAGTCATCGGTCTCGTCGCCGGTGTTGGGGCTCGTGTGGTTGTTGTTGACGAAGCTAGTTGGAAGGCGGGAATTGCCTAGTTGAGGCTTGCCATCTTTTCCAAACGTTCGAAGGCGTAGAACCTTACTTCCTGCCTGGAAGTTGTTCTGGCCAACAGCGACGACCCGAATGTTGTAGAAGTGATCGGGCTTGAGCCCTGTTACGGTGATGGCAACTTCATTTCCGGGCGAATCGCCAACTACATACAAAGCATGTTAGTCACGTTCAAGTAGCCTGACCCTGAGAGGAGTTGCTAGATAGTTGGGTAGGAGAACTGACCATGAACGCCGTTGACTTGGATGGTATATCTTTGTACAGGCCGATTGCTGTTTGGTCGAGTCCAGCTCAGGGTAGCGGCGTCGGATCGGATGCCAGCAAGGGAGACATCGGGGGGCTCTGGGACGTCGACTCCGAGGATGTTGATGAGATCGGGAACGGGTTTCCATAGGGTCTGCCACGAACGATGCAGCAGCCTTGACAGAAGCACCAGCGGTCAGCGGAGATCAAAAGAAAAGACCAACGATCGTGTTGGAGGACCGGAGGGGTAGAGGAAGATGACATGCTGGTCGTTTGAGGACTCACCACACGACGGCGCCAAGTGTCAAGACCATCTTGAAGTGATGGACGAGCAGGACATGGATGCGAAAATCTAGCAATGCTTCGATCGAGGCGGGGGGCATGTGCTCGGCCAGGCGGCGAGGGTCGACGAGGACAGTGAGGCTGCAGAGCAGGGCATAGAGCAAGGCCTTCTGGTAACTGGCGCGTGGACTATAGACCCACCAGAAGCCGATGACACTGAGGATGAGAGTGGTTAAGACGGGCAACTCCCATGACATGTTCTCAGCGCGATCCCGGCCTTGGAAGATGGTGATGCTTTCAAGACGGACCCGAGCGTCGAGAGAAAGTCGTGTGGGATCCTAAGGTTCGGCAGATGGTTCCAGTGGGCAGAAAATGGCGGGCGTGGAGATCCGGGCCCTGTAGGCTGTGGTTGCTGGCCGGGGCGGGATCGTGCCCAGTGAAATTCTCGGCCGGGGAACGCTCAGTGTCCAACGGTGATTCTGCACACTGGGTAAGACGCGCGATGAGGTATTTGATCGCCTAAATTTGGCACTAACCTGCGCCATATGCCGCTACAGTGTGGAGTAGCGGGACGTTCGCAACTGTGTCAACAACACTGTGGCATGCTCCTCATGGCCTGTTTCATCGCGACCCTCATTTTGCAGTCCGCCCTTCCCGGACTCTTGTACATACTTCCTGTACAGGGCAGGGACTACACTCGTCAACGTGCTGTGAGCGACGCGTTCTCTTGTTGCTGACACGTTAGACTAGTTCCTAATCAGAACGACAGTGAAGATTGCGCAGAGTATTCTTGCGCGGTTTCGCTGGAATGGTTTGCCAAACGAGGCGTATCCCTTAGCGTCAGGACGTTGATGCCTGTAAACGTCAATGATGATGCTTGCGGTTTGCAAATCTTCAGAGCTGGACGCGGGCGACACGGAACGCACGACATTTTGGCTTTTATCACGGATCCACGGAATTTCTTTTGCATGGCTTCCCTCGCAGAAACCAGCTGCACGAGTCTGAGTATTGGTTAAGGTTTACGCCAGGTCCCGAAATGCATGGAAATGTTCTCAAGCATCAGAACAATGCGTTAAGCCATCATCACATTCAAGAAACATGTCTTGATGTTATCTCCACATATAACCCCGAACCCAATGTTGGTGCAAGGTAAATTAATAAAGGTACTTACCTAAGTAAGGTAGGTATGTGTTCACTTGCAATGGGCATACATCTATTTTCACGTGATATTGGTAAACTCTGAAAACTTTCACAACATCAATTATTTAGTACCAGAGCTTGAACCTCCAGTAGGTAGCAGCGGCATATCCGACGGCTGTTCTGCCCTGGCACTGCATACTACTAGGTAGTACTCATTTCTGGTATCAAAACGTCCACGACAATTTGGCCGATAAATGAGGAAAGTGCAATGAAAGTGCTGGTTATCAGCAAACAGACAGGCCTCCCCAAGAGTAAGATTCAGCATGATTGCCCAATAAGAGATGGAGATATCGCCTCACGCATAGCGTCCGCTCACCTTCGGCTCTCAGTCCTGCTTGCCTTTTCTTTAGAGTACCAACCTTGTCCTGACAGGGGAAGCTGACCTATCACTGTGTCGGTAATGCTACCCTTGTCCCTCTAGTACTGTACTTACAACGGACCGATACCAACGGCTGAGCAGCTCGAGACATGTGAGATTGACTAGTCTTAATTTCATCACCCCAGATGGCTGGCTTCGGTGTATACCGGGACTGGAAGCTTCACTTCGAAACAGTGGTTTGTTTCCTACAATTTCAGAGAGAGTCACGATTTTGTTTTGACAACGTTAAGAGTCAGTTGTCGGGGTGCTGCGAAGTGCTCACTCATACGAAGTCGATCTGTCCGGCATAACGCCAACCAATGGCATCAATATCATTACGCCCTAAAGATACTGAGCGGAATTCAGCGAACCAAACCAGAAAAGACGAAGAACGAAAGTAGCACAATAAAACATCAGCAGGAACAGCCTTGCCCCCCTGAAACACAAGCCAAGGGCTGCGCTTGGGCCGCGGCTCGTCGCCATTCCCCACTGATGCTTTTCACCGAGAGTCAGAGTAGACGGTACTTGCAAGATACGGTCCTCTGTCAGGAACGAGCCTCGGGATGTTAGAAACTGAGAAAGGGAATGCGGTGTCCGTTGTGTAGGCCTAATCAAGATCCATCTAACCTGCTAGGTCAGGACAAGGGCGGGTATCTTGACTGGCAGCCAACAAATATCGGAGCTGGCCAGATGGAAAGTCCGCGGCCGTAAGATTAGTTGTAAAGATGAGCATGTGCTAAACAGTTCACGGAGCGGAAGCTGTGAAATTCTAACTCGCAAGATGTTTGCACAAAGTAGGAGAGTAAGGTAGTCAGTCTGGACATTGGAACATGTCAACCTAAACATACTAGTACATACTACTAGTACTACTCTGGGTCAAGCATGCTTTGGAGGCTTAGAGTGCAATATGGATCTACTAGGCTTGAAGACTCTGTGTGGCACATCCCGCCTTTCGGGTGATCTTCACCTTGAGGCAACCTTTACCAGCCTAGAATGAAGCGAAATGAGAGCCCGCGGTTATCAGAGAGAAAGGTATGCGGACATGTCTGTCCAAGGCAGCTCAGACAATGCAGATAGGTCGGTAACTTGTCCGCAGGCGTTCATGTGACAAATCCGCTGGGGCATCCACCATGGGGATCCAGAGCCTAGATCCCTGCGCGGCACCTGGGGTAGCGCCCAAGTACTCTGTACTATCGCCCTGTCACGCCCCGACTGTTGAGCGGAACGCCTCTCAACTACAGACCATTACACACTGCTACCCGCTGTGACAGCACACTTCGTCATTCCTGGCTTGTGGGCTTCGCTTTTTTCCCGTCCAGGCACGGGAGCCAGACGCCTTCTATACAGACTTTCTATTTATGTTGCATCCTACCGTGTGATCATTGTCAACCCCCTTTTTCTTCTTCTGCTAAGGCCTTCCCAAATCGCAAAACCAGAACCTCGAGGATCTCACGTCGACGGTGTAATTGTCGGAGTGCTCAACTGTCATAGACGCAGTCCCGCCCACTGCAGCTCTGGTGACGTCTTCACCTGATCAGAGGAACAAGAGGCCCACCCAACAACCAGCAAGTGCCCTTTGGTACTCGGTACCTCGCCCACGCCCACGCCCACGCCGCCCGTTGCGCTCAACCCGCCTCGGCCGACCCGACCAAACTGAAGTGCTCCTCAACAATCCTCATCACCGTCCTCAGGCTGTATGCTTTCTTTTTCTCCCTGCGCCTCCAGATAAACTGTCTTAGTTTCATCGGCACTGCCGCTCTGGACGGTCGATTGTATTGTTCCGCCCCGTCTCGCAGTCTGGCTTCGCTTCATCCGAGGCTTCTCGCTCCGCCCCGTCACATCGGATCGTCATCCCACCTTCCCCCACGACCAGCTGCGCGCTCACGATCGAAAAGTAAGCGACCGAACGTGTGCGACCTCGTCCGCCGCCAGAGGCAAAGATGCAATACGTGCGCGGCCTCAGCGAGTCGGTATCGACAGCATGGAATTCCATCAACCCAGCGACTCTTAGCGGCGCTATTGATGTCATCGTCGTCGAGCAAGAAGATGGCTCCCTGCTCTGCTCACCTTTCCACGTCCGCTTTGGCAAGTTTTCTCTTTTGCGGCCCTCGGAGAAGAAGGTCGAGTTCAAGGTCAATGGGGTGAAGCAAGACTATTCCATGAAGCTCGGCGAAGGTGGCGAGGCCTTCTTTGTCTTTGAAACCACCGACAATATCCCACAGTCGTTGCAGACATCGCCCCTCGTCTCGCCCGTGTCCAGTCCCGCGAGCAGCCCGCCTCTCGACCCCGAGAAATCTGCCGCTGGACTGCAGGAACCAGAACTCTTTGAGCTCGATGCCACCGAGAGTAAGCCTCGTCGGCCCCCTCCCTCTGTTTTATATAACAAGCAGAATGAGCATGGTATTTGTGTAGCTTCGCTTTGCAAAGTTCCAAGTTGACCAAGTTGCAGGCATGATTACGCCCCTTTCGACATCTCACGAGCTGCCCAGCGCACGCCCTCTGCCCGGTGAATGGTTGTCGACCATCCCTCGACCGCATAGCGATGACGTCCTCCGACAGACTGCCCGAAGCCAAGACCGCGACATCAGCAGCTCTGTCGACGACGATGACTATGTAGCTTCTGAGCGTTCCAGCAGTCCCCCTCCTCTCGGGCCTCGAGAGGCTGTTGAGCGTGCCATGGCTCTATCAAAGGAGCTGAACGCTGCAAACATTCCTAGCTCAGTCAATAAAGCAGGTGATCTGATGCTGGATATGTCAGGCTTCAAGAGCAACGAGGAAGACATTCTCCGAGCCGAAATCCTCGCAAGAAGGATTCTTGCACAGGAGATGGATGGGAATTACGATATCGGCGCACTCTTTGGCTTTGATGAGCAGGGGAATATCTGGATCTACAGCAGCGAAAGTGCAAAGCAAGCTGCAATGAACAAAACCATCGAGGCATCTCTGCAATCCCACCGTCAGCACGTGTCTGACGATGCCGTCTCAGACCCCGGATATCAAAGTGACAGCAGTGATGCTACCGCCGCGCCGCTTCTCTCACATCGCCGAGCCGAGTCTGATGCTGGTCCCATGGACCTGCAGACACCCCCACGCACACCTGCGGGCTCTTCAGGCCACGCTGGAGATCCAAACAGGAACTACGCCAAAACCTTGCGGCTGACTAGTCAACAGCTCAAGGACCTCAGGCTTCAGCCCGGGCAGAACCTGATGGCTTTCACAGTCAACCGAGCAACCTGCACTGCACATATGTATCTGTGGAAGCACGAAACGCCTGTGGTCATTTCCGACATTGATGGCACTATCACCAAGTCTGATGCTCTCGGCCATGTACTGAACATGATCGGCCGTGATTGGACTCATTCTGGTGTCGCCAAGCTTTACAGCGATATTTCCGCCAACGGCTACAATATCATGTATCTCACAAGTAGATCAGTCGGTCTAGCTGACAATACAAGAACCTACCTGGCTGGTATCGCTCAAGAAGGCTACAAACTGCCCCCGGGTCCGACGATCCTGTCTCCCGATCGAACCATGGCGGCGCTGAGGCGTGAGGTCTATTTGCGCAAACCACACATCTTCAAAATGGCAACTCTTCGAGACATCCGAAACTTGTATGGACAAGATCGTACCCCCTTCTATGCCGGTTACGGTAATCGGTTGACGGATCAGATTTCGTATCGGACCGTTGATGTGCCGAGAAATCGTATATTTACCATTAATTCCAACTCGGAGGTCTCTCTCGATCTTTTGAGTCTTAACAAGCTCAAGATGAGTTATGTCAACATCAACGAAGTCGTGGATCACTACTTCCCTCCCGTCAGCACTCTGGTCAAAGGTGGCGGTGAAGAGTATACAGATTTTACGTATTGGAGGGATGACCCTCTCGCTATGGCAGATTTCTCAGCCAGCGAGAGCGACGATGATGACGATGACGATCATCTTGAAAAGCCAGGCAGCGCCTACGTGGACGGAGACGAGGACGATATCGACGATGAAGTGGGCGAGGACGATGACGAGGATATGGATGAGATCGGCGAAGGCCTTGCCGACAGCTACATCTCTCGCGCATCCATAGATGAGTTTGCTGAAGCAGAGAGTGTGCTGAGTGGTAGCATCGACGAAGACCGCCTAAGGGCATCCATGACGCAAGATCTCCATGATGCTGAATACGAAGACGACGAGGACGATGTATACGAAGATGGTGAGGAGGGTCACGAGGAGGAAGATTATGGCGATGACGCTCCTGAAAGCTACCTCGCACCCGAATCTGGACACAAGCGCAAGCCCAGCATCCAAGAGGATGTTCTCGCGCAACACATCACTGGGGTTGGTCACCTCTCCGTCGAAAAATGAAGTAAACTGGAATTGGAGCTAAGTATTGTGAGTAGGGGATCGGGGCTGTTGCTGTTGCTCCCGGTGCACAGTAAGGCGTTGTGAAGACACCGCGGTTTTTCTCATCCTGTCTGGTGCTGCAGAGCGATGTTTGTGTCGGAGGAGACAAGAGTTGCAGAGGCACGCAATAGAAACGAGGGTCAGGATCGTGAGAGGGGTGAATATGGGGTTTCAGGCATGTTTGGCATAGCGCGGCGTTGAACATTTCTTGTATTTAAAATGATCCAGTCATACATAGCATGCTGTACACTTACACGCAGACCAAAACTTTGGTGTTCATCAGGCTAGAAAAATAGTACTCGACCATGTTCTTGCTATGAAGCACCGACAGGAATACTGGTCAAATCACTCTTCTAGTTAGGATTTCTATAGAATCACAAGAGCAAACTGCGTTCGCAGTGTAAAATCACGACTATTCCCCAGATCCCATAACCTATTCTAAAAAGAACCACCCTCTTTTCTGCGCCAGTTCTCGTCCTTTTCCCTAGTCTACTGTCGGTTTAGGTAATCCATACGGATCTCAACCGCCCTCCTGTGAGCCTCGAGCTCCTCGACCTTGGCCAACTGCATGACAGCAGCGCCGACGTTCCTTAGGCCGTCAGAGGTGAGGTTGGAACTGGTGATGTGCTTCTGGAACGAGCCCAGGTTCACGCCAGAGTACTGCTTAGCAAAGCCGTAAGTAGCTGATTAGAAATGTTAGCAAATACCCTTTCATAAATCATAGGGATTATGTAGAAGCTTACGCAGGGAGTGGTTGACGCCGGCAGAGTAGTCGCCAACACTCTCCGGGGTCCAGGCCCCGATAAAGACACTGCCGGCGTTCATGACCTGATCGACAACCTTCTCAGCGTCCTCTATCTGGAGAATCAAGTGCTCAGGGGCATATTCATTGCTGATGCGCATTGCCTCCTCGACGTTCTTGACTTGGACGGTCACAGAGTGGGCAATGGAGCCACGGACAATATCAACTCGGGGGAGGGCCAGAGCCTGATTGTGAACCTCATCCTCGATAGCCTTGAGCTGTTCCTCGTTCAGGTCAATGGCAATGAGGATGACTTGGCTGTCGACACCATGCTCGGCTTGCGACAACAGGTCGGAGGCAACGAAGGCAGGATGAGCATCCTTGTCAGCGACCACGAGAAGCTCTGAGGGGCCCGCGGGCATATCAATGCCCACACCGGCGTTGGTGTCGTTACTGACGTGCATCTTGGCCGCAGTGACGAACTGGTTTCCGGGTCCGAGGATCTTGTCAACCTTTGTGACACTCTCGGTGCCATAAGCCAGAGCAGCGACAGCCTGGGCACCTCCAGCCAGAACAATGCTCTCGGCACCAACCTTGTGGGCAACGTAGACGATTTCAGGGGTAAGGCGTCCATCAGATCGAGGAGGCGAGGCAAAGACGATCTTTTGGCAGCCAGCAACCATAGCAGGGACACCCAACATCAGGGCAGTGCTGGGCAGGACAGCAGTTCCGCCGGGGATGTACAGGCCAACTCGCTCGATGGGCCTCGAGAAACGACTGCACACTACTCCGGGCATGGTCTCGACCTCGAGAGCCTTGTCCTCCTTCTGCGCAGAATGGAATCGTCGAATGTTCTCGAAAGAAACGTCAATCGCCTTGATGGTCTCAGCAGGGATGTCCATCAACTCCTTAGGGAAAGGAGCCTTGAGAACAGGTGAGGTCAGAGAAGTTGCCTTCTCAAACTTGTGAGTGTAAGAAAGCACAGCCTTGTCGCCCCCAGTCCGCACCTCCTCGATAATAGGTTTGATGATATTCAGAATGGCGTCTGGGGACTTCTGCGAGGGTCGCTTCAGCTTCTCCACAAGCTCTGCCTCGGAGATGGCCGAAGCGTTAATTCTTTGCATCGATATACGCGCATCGGCGGGCTTCTCGGCGGGTGCGGGTGCGGCCTTTGCGGGCACGTCTTCGGTCTTGATGCCCTCCTTCTCGGCCCACTTGCCCTTCGCATTGCCGGTTCTCCTCTTGACCTTGAGGCTCTTGGCGTCCAAGTTCGCTTCAATATCAGCCAAGCTGACACCGGCACCGACGGCTTTGGTCAATGCGAAGTAGATGAGGTCTGCAGCCTCAAAAGCGATGTTCTCCTTGGTCTTTCCGTCACAAAGCTCCTCGGCCTCCTCCATGATCTTGGCTCGCAGAAGCTTCTCGTCTGAGAAGAGTCGCGCAGTGTAAGATCCGGCGGGCGCAGACTCCTTTCGAGACTTGAGGGTCTGTTCTAGTGCAGCAATGCCGCCGAGGTCTCCAAAGCACCCGAACTGCTCCAGGTGGCAGAATCGGCCCTTTTGATTAACCACAAATTTGAGCGTATCGTTGTCACAGTCAAGTCCAATTCGCAGGAGCTCCTGGGTGTCACCAGAAGTGAGCCCCTTGACCCAGAGACCACGCTTCCGAGACTGGTATACGCCAGTCTGTGTACGCAGTGCCTCCAGAATGCTCTCCTCGCTCGTGTATGCAAGACCAAGAGCAATTCCAGCATCGTCGGTAACCACAGTAGGGATCAGGCCATCGGCTCGGTCAGACTTCCAGTACGAGGCAATGACCGTGGATAACAGCAGCCTCTGAGAATCGCTCTTGTCGGTTGTCAGACCAGTAGAGGGTAGGATCGGGATAGCATTGCACTTCTTGGCCACATCAATCAAGCTCTCGAGAGCGGTCGCCGATGCAGGCTTGAGAAACAGGTTCTTGATCTTCCGTGCCTGGGCGTCCTCGATGAACTTGCTGAGCCCGCTCGCTGAAAGATCAAAGTCCTTGATCAACAGGCCGTGTTCCGAGGCGGCAGACAGGTCAAGCTTGGATACAGCGGGGATAACTCTTGAGCCAAACTCTGTGTACTCGGAGAGACTCTCAGAGGACACAAACACCTTTCGTACCCCGCCATCGAGCAGGGCAACCACGTCGTCGGGATTGCTCAGACTTGTAGCGTCCATGTGAGCGTTGGCACCGGCACTGGGTCGGCCCCCATCCTTGGAAGCCGTCTCATAGAAGGGAGCCCCAAGTAAAGCGACCTCCTGGCGTGTGAGGCCATTGTCGGCAGCCTGTCCCGCGGGAGCAGGAATGCTGACCAGGAACGGCAACGGGAGAGTCGTCTCCATTGTGCAACGACCCGAAGAAGAATTGGCGTCGAGAAGGGTCGTGATACGTTTTCACGATTTGTTTACCAGAAGTTGTCAGTGAGTCAAAAGGTCAATCGCCCGCGGAAAAGTTGTAGTGATGACTGATGAGTCCTGCATCGGCGACACATGGTGGGGCACCCTCTTTTTGCCCCTCGCCCCTCCATCAATTCCCTCCCCTGCTCTCATTCTGCCGCGAAGCAAATCCGGCTTGCGCCAGTGGGCAAGCTATTTAAGGTGTGGTCTGTGCGTGTTCTGCAGAGCCAGCCTCGGATTATCTCAGCCTCCGACGTTGTGCTCGCCCGACCACGGCCGCATCAAAGAAGCTACCAACATGCGCCGCGCCTGAGAATCATCCCAGCTCTCCAGTTCGCAGATTGGGCAATTGGGCAGCTTTCTGATCTGCTTCGGTTTTCACCATCCCCTCGAGATACTGCCGTCTGATCAAGTCCCAGAAGAAAAAAAGCGACACCCAAAGTCGCTCCCACGCGTCCGCGTTACGTCGCGAACCTCGAATGCTAGGCTTCCTACTACCTTGAATCACAATAAGCCTGGTCGCATTGCCGATCTCCAAACTACAGTGTCGCCGTACCAATAAACATGGCATCGAGCCAGGCCCAAATGAACGGGGTTGCCGCCTCTTCAGCAGGCACCTCGCAAACCATTCCCAATACTCAAACGACATCTACCAGCCAACCAGCCACTTCCTCGCAAACCGCCCCTCCTCCCACGCCATCGACCTCTGCCCCTCGTCCTCGCGACGCCCGACTTATTGAGCTCCTGTTGACATCACAAGGCGTCACTGCTTACGAACAGCGCGTCCCACTCCTCCTCCTCGACTTTGCCTACCGGCATACCTCGTCCGTCCTGAACGATGCGCTACACCTCTCTGGCGACCCTTATGTCACACACGCAGGCTCTAAGCCGTCAGCACATGCCGGCACGATTGCCGCGCCTGCGGGCGACGCTGCAGTCACGGCCAATGCCGTGAAGCTCGCGATCGCGGCACGACTCAGCTATCAGTTTCGTGGAGGCAGCAGTGGCGGCGGCATCAGCAAGGATTATATGCAGGAGCTGGCACGCGAGCGCAACAAGGTTGCCTTGCCCAAGATTGTACCCAGCGAATGGGGCGTGCGACTACCGAGCGAGCGGTTCGTGCTCAGTGGGACCAGCTGGGGCTTGAAGGACATGTGGGATGAGGCCGACAACGAAGACGATGAGGAAGACGGCGACGCCATGGAAGGCATTGAGGGCCCCGACCCCGAGGATATTGGCGGCGATGGCGTGGAAGGCGGCACAGTAGAGGACATGTTCGGAGAGGATGCGGATGAGGAAATGGCAGAGGAACAGGGCTAGGCGGCCGCTTCATCAGTCAACAGACATCTGCAAAATGGAACACGTGTGAATGGTGTTAAAGGCGTTCGGTTTGCTTAAAATCATAAGGAGATAGATACTTATTTCAGAGGGGACGAAGCCCGATCGATGCAAAATAATTCAGCTATAGCAAAGGATTTTATGTTCTCGAAATTCAGTATGCAAGCTGAAGCTTGGGTTCCGTAAGAATACTGGCGGTTGTCGATACGATACGAGCCACATGAGCTCCTCGACAACCGCTAACTACAGATTCCCTGGTCAGTCTTTACCGTGTACGTTGAAAGCTGGCCCAAGGCAAGGCCGTGCAATTAGTATGGTCACACAGGCCGGCAGACGACAAGCTATAAGTTGGAATCTTCGTGTCTTCAATTAATTCGACAAATCTACTAGGCGGAACGGTGACTGTCTCCGAGGTATCAAAACATGCGGAACTACGAAGTGATGGGTGATCAAGGCACACAATTATCACAACTCCAAGTTACCTAGTATGAACAAGGAAATCTTATGGTACACTAGGTCTGTAAACGGTATCTCATACACTCTATACCCTGGTCCCGATTTTCGCAAATCCGACTAGCCCTCTCTCTACCTTAAAACTTGGGCTTCATGGTGTTACGGAGTCTCTGGTAGTCGAAAAGACCCTCGATAGTACCCACAGCGCTGACAGCAATATCCCGGTCCCAAAGTTTTCGGTTGGCAAAGTCCATGATGTCCTTCTCGGTAATGGCATCAATCTTGCGCTCAATCTCACCAGGAGCCATGCGGCGGCCAGTGGTGACGAGCTGTCGGCCAATGTCCTCAGCAACGGCAGTGGTGCCGTCGAGGGACAGGAGGATGGAAGCTTTGAGCTGGGCCTTGGCACGCTCAGTCTCGGCACCGCTGACGTTGGTGCAGAGACGCATCCACTCGCGGATGGCGAAGTGGACGAGGTCGTCGACTCGGTCAGGCTTGTCGGAAACGAGGTAGATACCCCAGAGACTAGCACATTCGTTAGCTAAATCAGTTGATTGTTTGAATGTGGCAAAATCTTACCCAGTGTCGCTGTAGCTGGTAGAGAAGCTCATGAAGCTGTTGGCAAGGTCGTGCTTGTGGACCCAGCCGCTGAGCTTGCTACCCTGGTGAGGGGCCTGACCAACAGCCTTGTCGTAGTTGCCGACAATAGCCTGGGCAACGAGGGCAGTGAAGTAGTCTTCAGAGTCCCAGCTGACACCCTCGACGGCGAGAGCAATGTTGGCGGTGGGCATAGCATCATCTCGGACACGGACATCGGAACCCATGAAGTCAGCCTTCTGCTTGGAGAGCTGGTACGCGTGGTTCTTGGGGCCGTTGCTGGCCAGGCCGCTGAAGTGCTTCTCAGCAAGCTCGACGAGCTGCTCATGGGGGATGCCGCCAGCACCGACAAGAACCATTCGGTCAGCGGTGTAGTTGCTCTTGATGTAGTTGGTGAGCTCGGTTCGGGTGATGTCGCGGATGTTCTGGCGAGGGCCGAGAATGGTGCGGCCAAGGGGCTGGTGCTGGAAAGCAGTGGCGTGAAGGTGGTCAAAGACAACCTCCTCAACCTGCTTCTCAACCTCCTCGGACTCTCGGAGGATAACGTCGCGCTCGCGCTCAATGGCGGACTGCTCGAGCAGAGAGTTCTGGAGAATGTCGGAGAGGATGTCGACGCACTGGGGGACGTCAGAGTTGAAGGCCTTGGCGAAGTAGACGGTGTTCTCGCGCTGCAGAGACGTTAGCATCATTCAACCCCGTATCCCTTCATCCGACTGACCGAGGTGTAGGCGTTCAAGTGGCCACCCATGTTCTCAATCTCCAGCTCCAATTGCTGCTGGGACCGCTTTGCAGTTCCCTGATGTTCATGTTAGTGATGAAACTCGACCCATTGATGGGCGTCGAACCTTGAAAGCGAGATGCTCGAGGAAGTGTGCGGTGCCGTTGGTCTCGTCAGTCTCGGCTCGGGAGCCGGCATCAATCCACACGCCAACGGTTGACGTTTGCGCAAAGGGCGAGTGCTCGGTAGCGACCTAGTAGAGAAAAGTCAGGAGAACATTCTCCGATACATGCGGAGGCCAATTGGCCCCGAGAATGGTGCTCACGGTCAATCCATTGCGAAGAGTTGTGGTCTGGGTCTTGCCGACAGTAGAGGGCGTGGCAAAGCCTCGTGTGAAAGGGGCCGCAGCCGAAAAACCGGCACGGTTTCGCAGACCCCGTGAGAGGTTCAAAGCCAGTCTCCGGGACGCCATGACGGAGGTTTGGAGGGTCGACGCTGAATTGAGTGGTTTGATGGAAATCTTTCGATCTGGCTCGGCTAGAAGCTTTCCTGAGATAATTTGCAGCCTGAGCTTTTAGGCGGAGGGATTAGTCATTCCGACCATCTCCGAATCAGAGCAACCCGAAAAACAAGTGCCAGCCAATTGGAGGCTCCGATTACTAACCGGCCCCAACTCCCATCAAATCTCCACCATCCAGCAACGCCTGTCTCTTTTCGTGTTCGCCTGTTCAACGAGTAAGCACAGGCACAATCTAAGGGTCACCAGCAATTTGGTGATGTAGTGTGCCTATATCAGCTTATCATCACGAACTCAGAAAAAGAATCGTCATCATCAGCATCGTTGATCTATCAGCCCAATTTCTCTAGTAAATCAAGTCTTGCTCAAGTCTGCCTGCCTCTGTTGTTCATATCCCTCGGCATGTCCTCTAACACTTACGACTTTGGCGAAGTCTTTCAGGCCATCTACATCGCCAAGCAGAAACCTGCCCCGCCTCCCGTTGCCGACAGTATGAAAGTAGCTTTGCAGAGCTACCCGCCCCTGGGGCAAGTGTGTCCAATTCAGGGCAACAAGATCACTTTCACTGCGGTTCTGGAGATACCTAAATTCTGTGCCACAGAGGCTTGGGAGGTCTCCGCCTGGCACTCAGTAGACGGCTCAGACTGGGAGGATGCCAGGCTATCCCCCGTCGAAGATGCTTTAACCCCTCAAACGTTGCAATTGACACCTGAATCTGTATCCCGTTCCTACTTTGCGTCATCTTTCGCATTCGATGCCTCAGTGCAGTTTACTCTCAAGTTCCGCCATAGTCAAGATGCGGACTGGAGATGGATTCGAGATGAGCAAGGTTTCCAAGATGGCTTAGTTGTTAACACTACTGCTGGGATCTCATCTGACAAATTGTCCGAACTTATACCTGATCTCAACGAGAGGGACTGGTCCGTTAAACAATGCTTGAGTCAATCACCCAGGACATCTCTCTGGTCGCTCCAAACAGCAATTCCACCAGCGAAGGGGGATGATTCGACTTATAGAGATATTGCGCTTGGTACTCCGTGGGGCTCCTTTTCGAGGTGAGTGTTATTTGTGAGGTCAACAAGCACCGCACAACAGCGCCGGGAGGCCGTGGCAATCATATCATCTGACGAGGGAGCAGGTGGTTTGCCCTTGTACGACTCTGGTCACCGTGGCTCGCTCCACGCCATGGAAAGTCCCATTTTACCCTCGATAAAGACGGAATTCTATGCTGCTTTTTGAGTCCCCAGGGCAAGAATCTTGTTTTCCTTGCCACTGGCGGGCTCAACCATGTACTATCAGTTTTCAGACATGGCCCCAATGGTCAACTTCAAGTTCATGCAAGTATCTCTGCCATGGACGACGCATTGTCTGTGGCTAACCGTTTCAGGCACGCAATGACGGGACATCTGAGGAAAGTTCTACGATTCTGGTTTCAGAAAGTGAAGACTTTGAGTGTGCCATCGCCGCTGTTATGTATCACGCTCGGAACCTGGCATCAGGGACCAAGCAAGCCAGTGACGAATTGAACCAGGAGTTCTCAGCCTTGGTGAGCGACTTCAACCCGAAATGGTTGGAGTATTGGTACGATGGTCTCGGCTTCTGTACGTGCATGTTGCTATCCAGTGAAGAAGAACTTCGGCTTATGCTCGACAGGCACATGGAACGCACTCGGACAGCGACTCACAGAACAAAAGATACTTGATGCTGTTGACAAGCTGGCCCAGCACGAAATCAAGGTTTCAAGTCTTATTATTGATGACAACTGGCAGTCGATCGATTATCGTGGGCCAAGTCAGTTTCAGTACGGCTGGAACGACTTTGAGGCAGAACCCAAAGCATTCTCCAATGGGCTGAAGGCAATGGTAACCCAGATTCGAGAGAAGCATCCACACATCCAGCATATTGCTGTGTGGCACGCGCTCCTCGGTTATTGGGGTGGCATCGCTCCGGACGGCAAAATCGCCCAGGCATACAAGACCATCGAGGTTGTCCGTGAGGATGCCGATCGTCGCAATCTTCCGCTCGGCGGTAAGATGACTGTTGTTTCTGAAGAGGATGTTTCGAGATTCTACAACGATTTCTATCGATTTCTGGTCGACTGTGGCATTGACGCCGTCAAGACAGACGCGCAGTTCATGATAGATACATGGGTAGGTGCTTCTCCTCGCCGCGATCTCATCAAGAAGTATCTCGATGCGTGGTCCATCTCAACGCTGCGACACTTTAGTGCCAAAGCCATCTCGTGCATGTCGCAGTTCCCTCAGGCACTGTTCTATTCGCAGATGCCTACGAACCGGCCTACTATCTTGGTTCGCAACTCGGATGATTTCTTTCCAGAAATACCTGCTTCTCACCCATGGCACGTTTGGACAAACGCGCACAATGCCATCTTCATGAACTACCTCAACGTCATTCCCGACTGGGACATGTTTCAGACGGTGCATGAGTATTCGGGGTTCCATGCCGCAGCGCGATGCGTCAGCGGAGGGCCGATATATATCACGGATGTTCCGGGTGAGCATGATATGGATCTCATCGGACAGATGACTGGTCTCACTCCGCAAGGCAAGACGGTCATCTTTAGACCGAGTGCCATCGGCAAGTCTGTCTATCCCTACATGGGATACGACGACGACTCCCTTCTGAAATTGGGAAGTTATCATGGTAAGGGTTATCATGGTGTGGTTTGAGTGTGCATTTTGGCTGACCGCGACTCGAAGGGGCTTCGCAAACGGGCAATCCAATTCTAGCGATCTTCAATATCTCATCGCGTCCACTGACCGAACTTATACCTTTTTCAAGCTTTCCGGGAGCCGATGCTTCCATCTGGTACGTGGTTCGGGCTCATACCACGGGCAAGGTTTCGCAGCCAATCAAGATTGACGGCCCGCGCTCACTGTTAACGGGGTCTCTTGCCGTTCGAGGTTACGAAATCTTTTCGGCGTCTCCTTTGACGAGTATAGCCAGCAAGAAGCACGGTACTATCATGGCCTCAACTCTGGGCCTTTTGGGCAAGATGACTGGCGTTGCAGCGATCTTCATGAATAGCGTAGAGGAGCATGAGAATGGTCGGGCCATGCTAGACACGCGCGTCAAGGCATTCGGTCTTCTAGGAGTTTACATATCATCGCTCCCAGCCATGACGATCGAAAATGACTTTTTTATCACGATACAGGAAAAGGTCATTCCTGTGCACACCGTGGCCGTTTCAGGGGCTGATCAACATGTGCTTGAGATCGACATCGGTAGGGCATGGAAGGAAATGGGCCTTGAAAGCCGATGGAGCAACGACATTGAAGTCAAGGTGTACTTTAGCACATAAAATGCGAGTAACTTTAGCGTACAAGCAACGCCAACGGGAACTTTGTTTTCAAGCAGAGTAGTCAAGCTTCGACACGACTTCGCCATTAATAAATTAATGAGACCTATGAAAGCATTATATCCATGCCGTTGACAGACTACTATACTGTAGGGTAGACTAAAAATGTACCGAGCTCGATGCTTACCTTAGCAAACATGAGAGTGGAAAGGAAAAAAAACTAGCAGATAGCTTCGAGAAATACCCCACCCCATCCACCCACTGGGCGTTCATTCACTGGCAGAAAAATGCTTCTGGTGCGGAAAATCAGGCTCGACTGGGCTGTGGTAGGTGCTGCCCCGCCAGATCGGCCGTGGCAACCTGAAGCGTAAGGGTGCAGCGTCCCATAAAAAAGTTTTCGAGCGGCCCTCACCATTCTTTTCTCTTTTCTTTCTTACGGGAAGAAGCGTTCTATCAATTCTAGCAGTCGGTTCAAAGGCCAGAGCTTGCTTATCGACTCTTTTCGTCTTCGACCTCATTCTCCTTCAGTCTTCTCACTTACTCGCCTACCATGTCCGCCTCTATTCTCGACCACACCAAGGCCCTCGAGGTCCTTGGCGAGTACAAGCAGAAGGATGGCCTCGACCTCCACGAGCTCATGGACACGACCAAGCACGGCGGTCTTACCTACAATGACTTTCTGCTGCTCCCGGGCTACATCGGCTTCGCTGCCTCTGATGTAGCCCTTGATGCGCCCATCACCAAGCGCATCACCCTCAAGACCCCCTTCGTCTCGTCTCCCATGGACACAGTCACCGAGCACGAGATGGCCATTCACATGGCTCTCCAGGGTGGTCTTGGTGTCATCCACCACAACTGCTCGCCCGAGGCTCAGGCCGACATGATCCGCAAGGTCAAGCGATATGAGAACGGCTTTATCCTCGATCCCATTGTCATTGCCCGCAACACCACCGTTGGCGAGGCCAAGGCTTTGAAGGAGAAGTGGGGGTTCGGTGGTTTCCCAGTCACTGGTAAGTTCCGCAGCTTTCTCGACTCATTTTCGCACAACACTCGGTTGCATGATTATAAACCTATTTGTATAACTTTCGTTCCACTGTATAGACTACGGTCATGAGGAATTGCATATTAAATGAACCAACCACCATCACAAATCTTTTCCTACCAATTCACCGTACCCCGCACCGGAGTCATTGGCTAACTGGGAAAAATCAGAGGACGGCAAGCTGGGATCCAAGCTGCTGGGCATTGTTACCAACCGAGACCTGCAGTTTGAGGAGAATTTTGACCAAGACATCTCCAAGGTCATGGTCACCGACCTCATTACTGCCCCCCATGGCGTCGAGCTCCTTGAGGCCAACAAGATCCTTGCCCAGTCCAAGAAGGGCAAGCTTCCTATCGTCGACAAGGACTTCAACCTCGTCTCCATGATCTCCCGCTCCGATTTGACCAAGAACCAGCACTTCCCTCTGGCTTCTAAGCTTCCCGACAGCAAGCAGCTCCTCTGCGCTGCTGCCATTGGCACTCGCCCCGAGGACAAGCTTCGTCTCAAGCTGTTGGTCGATGCTGGTCTTGACATTGTCATCCTGGACAGCTCCCAGGGTAACAGCATGTACCAGATTGATATGATCAAGTGGTGCAAGAACGAGTTCCCTGATCTCGATGTCATTGGCGGAAACGTTGTGACTCGAGAGCAGGCCGCTTCTTTGATTGCTGCTGGTGTCGACGGTCTCCGGATCGGCATGGGCAGTGGCTCTGCCTGCATCACCCAGGAGGTCATGGCTGTCGGTCGTCCTCAAGCTGCTGCTGTCTACAGCGTCAGCCGCTTCGCTGCTCGCTTCGGTGTCCCCTGCATCGCCGACGGTGGTGTCCAGAACGTTGGTCACATCGTCAAGGGTCTGGCTCTGGGCGCCTCCTCTGTCATGATGGGCGGTCTCTTGGCTGGTACCACTGAGTCCCCCGGCACTTCTTTCGTGTCTCGCGAGGGTAAGCTGGTCAAGGCTTACCGTGGCATGGGCAGCATCGATGCCATGCAAGACAAGAAGGCTGGCGGCGGCGGCAAGGACAGCCAGCAGAGCAACGCTGGTACTGCCCGTTACTTCTCTGAGGGTGACAGTGTCCTGGTTGCCCAGGGTGTCTCGGGTGCTGTGGCTCACCGAGGGTAAGTTTCCCCCCCTACATCGGATTGAGGATGTGAAACACTAACTCAGTCTTAGCTCGATCAACAAGTTCATCCCCTACCTCGCTGCTGGTCTCAAGCACTCCCTCCAGGACAGCGGCATGCAGAGTCTTGAGAGCATGCACGAGAAAGCTGAGGCTAGTGAGCTGCGCTTTGAGCTCCGCACGGCTAGTGCCCAGTTGGAGGGCAACGTCAACATGGAGTCTTATGAGAAGAAGCTTTACGCGTAATGATATGTAACGTATTTGAAAAAGAGATGACGACGGTTGGGATATAAAAAGCTGCTGGGTTTGGTTTACATGCAATCACTTGCATTTGGGAGTTGCAACGAGATTCAGGGAGGGCTTTGGTTTCCGTAGATCTGAATAGGCGTTTGACCAACCACTAGAGGTGCGGCGCTGGCGTTTTGCTGTCGAACACTGGACAAACCAGCGACAGAGGTCATGAATGAAATTTTTTCGATACCCCATCTATACTCAAGTGCTGTCGAACGGCCGGTGCATGTCGGATTCGCTGATCAATCGAGTACAGCAAGTCGAGTGCGGTAAGCTCACTGGGGGACCTCGGAACGAGTCGGTGATGTTTATCGTTACCACATGATAGAACCGAGCTATGAAACGTCAGCACCAAACCCGGTTAGACTCGGGTTCTTTGCATGAGTCGATCGGTATTTTGCTAAAGGCCTCGCTCATCTCGGCTCTCCCGTAACAAGAATCCCCCAACTTTTGACAATATAGGTATTATCTGATGTTGGCTGTTAAGTGGATCCGAATAGGAAAAGATAAAACTTTTCCAAGAACTTGATGCTAACGGCGGCTCCGAAGAGCGTCAAGGGCCACTGAATCAACCGTGCACGGCATTTCTACTGGCTTAATAAGTATGTCTTCAACTTCCATGAACCATGCAGTTGAAGTAGATGGAACTGTGGCAGTGTAGTCAACGGAGTTGGTTGTATTAAGAAAGTGATGACAGTATTTAAAAAAAAACGAATAATGAGAATGTGACAATATCCAGTCACTTGGGTATAGTATAATCCGCCGCGCAGACCCTTCCTTCTGCGTTCCCATGTCGGTTCACATGCCAAATGCTCTTCATCGGCCAAGTATATCACCACTTCGAGTTTCCCTCCGGGTTCGCCTTATGCGTCATGGTAGCATCGCGCCTACATAGCCCAGGCTCTCGGGATATGCGCTACGTCTCGTTAGATCTCGCCCCGCTCGGACGACGCCGTTAGTACTTGGGCTGAGGCTGGTGAGGGTCGTATTGCTGTTGAGGCTGATGGGGGTTGTAGCTCTGCTGAGGCGGAGGGAACGATCCATGGGGCTGAGGAGACTGGTAGCCCGGAGGAGGGGCCTGGTAGCCGGGCTGAGGAGCCTGCTGAGCTTGGTACTGAAGCTGCTGCTGATGCTGCTGATACTGCTGATGTTGCTGGTGCTGATGCTGGTGCTGCTGGTGCTGTTGCGCTTGCGCCTGCTGGGGAGGAGGAGAGGTGGGCATGTGCATGCCCTCCTTCTGAGGCTGGTAGCCCTGGGTGATGGGACCCTGGGTGAGTCGGGCCTTGACTTCGTTGTCCTGCTGGATGAGGGCGCAGCAGAGACACCAGTAGCTGACACAGCAGTCGTTCATGCCGCTGCCCTTGATGCCGAACCGCTCGCGGATCTCACCACGCTTCATCATAGAGTAGCTGTAGAGAGGCACCAACGTCAGTGGGCGGCCATAGATCAAGTGAGGAAACTTGATGCTTGAGAGACACTCACATCCAACCACAGCCAGTAACGCAGTTGATAGCGCAGAAGATGAGGGCGTCGCTGTTGCAGGTATCGGCAGTCTGCATGGTAGGGTCCCTCATGCGGTCGGCAGTTTTACCCAAGACTGTAACATGAACTGTCAGCTTCTACCCGCCTGCTGATTTCACTGCTGGTCGCGCTCACGAATACATGGACAACAGGTGCCTAGCAGGCAGGAGTTGCAGGGCGAACAATCGCACAGGCTGCTCTGCCATTCCTGGTCCTGAACATTGGGTCCCTGAGAGTATTGGTGAGCCATTGTGGCTGACTAGGTAGGAGGATTGATCGGTGGATGATCAAGGAGAGTCAATGGTAAAGCAGACAAAGTGACGCAGCGGTAGCTACAGGAGAGACAAAATGTGAGGAAGGGAAAAGATGACCGAGAGAAGAGGGGGACGATAACGGAGCCTTATGGGAATGCAGAGGTTAGGACCCTTTTCGTCTCACGCCGGCACAGTACTTGAGCGCGACGTATCAGCGGCAAGCCTTGGTGACCTCAGCTCTCAGCTCTCAGCTCTCAGAAGCAAGGTCAGCCCTTCCCTTCCCTTCATTTCAATGGCAACGACCAGCAGGATCACCAGCGGAGCCCAAACCTTCAACCGGGCTGACGCCTCTAACCCCAAAGGACCATGTGCGCGACCCCTCCACTGCAAGCTGAGCCAGGAGACGATCAGAACTGCGCATCTCACCACACCGGCTGTGTAGCTTACCAGCCAAGACCCAGGCAGCGAGGAGCAGAGGCAAAAGGGCCAAGGGGATCTGCTGCACAGAGACGAGATTCCTCCTTCAGCCACCAAGCCACTAGCGTCCTAGGGCTGACCAGCTTGCAGTAGAGGTGCCTAGCAAGTGCCTGGCTCTGCTAGCGAAAGCCTAATATGAGCCCCGGCGTGTCAGCCTCGAGGGACGGAAGCGAGCAACTCCACCACCCAACATTAGCACGACCCAGGCTGGCTACCTAGGCTCGGGAGCCAGCTATGGAAACATGCTGCCTCGGCCGGGGACTTCAAGGGCAGACTTTCAGCTTTGCGTATACCGTGTCGACAAGCTTTCGAGCTAGACAGAGTGCGGCCACCAAAGCGAAGATCCCGAACATCGTTATTCTTGGAAAAGCGCCTTGTGCCGCTGCGGGCGACCACGCGCACACATGCTGTCGCCGGGGACAGGCATAGTGCGTGAGGCTGACAGGCAGTTCCATAATTTCTCTAACTGCGAGTCTGACTCCTTTTTTTTTTCTTCACTGTCGCTAATTAATTATGGGAGCAGGGAGCCTGATTGATTGCTGGTGTACCCACTGATGGATGGAACATAGCGGCCTCAGCGCCAGAGTGCCGTGTCCGTGTCAGCATGGCACTCATCAGCTCATACGTAGAAGAAATGGAAATCTTTTTGCAACTCACTCCCGTTCAATTCGACGACGACGGGGCTGATGAGGACTGGAAACATGCCCACCCGCCGTTGTCCGGCTTAGAATGACATAGTCGGGGACCACCACCTTTCCACCTCGTAGTTTTCGATCCCCCGGCGAGAAGTCGTCCTTGTTGAACCCCAGCTTCGCGTAAAACTTGAGTGCTGATGCATTGCTCACAAAGCTTGTGAGCATCACCTTCTCAACTGTGGGTATGTTTTCTGCCACAGTGACAAGATATCCCATGAGTTTCCTACCCAACCCGGTTCTACAACGGTTTCTGGTTAGCTCAGCGGTTCTTCAGCCCCCCCCCCTCCTCTCCCTTTGCGCCCCGGCCTTGCCTGGCTTTGCCTCGAGGCAACTCCGTCGGAGGTCGGCAGTGGACGACAACATACTCCGTCTCGGCTTACTCACCCTTGCAGCTCTGGTTTCAGATGGATCTCGTAGCAATACACCACCGGTTCCTGGTTCTCAAAAGTTGGCATCATCGACGTGAACCCCTTGATGTTGTTGTCGTCGTCTTTCACAAGGATGTATCGAAGATCTGGTGATCGCATCTCTTTCTTCTTCGTCGAGACGTGCCATCCAAAGGAAGAGTTACGATAGTCCGCACCGCTCGTCTCCTCAACCAGTTGAAAGCACGCCTCCAAGTCGTCGTCGCACATCGCAGCGGGGCGTGAGAGGCTCAGGGTGAATACTGCTTCTGTCCGGGGATGTTTCCATAGTGGCCAGTCGTCATTGCTATAAGGCAGAAGCCCGGACTGTCAGAGGCGTCCCATGCTCTTCGCCATCATCTTCTTCATCTTCCAGAGCGCTTCAAAACTCACCTTTGCTTAACATATTCATCAATAAAATCGCCATCAGAAATCTTGTTCGCCGCCTCAATTGGATTGTCTGGTCGCTGCCTTCTCACAACGCGTCTCTTCTTGGGCACTTCAGGCGAAGGCGATAGAGACCCGTTTGCCTCTATCATGATTGGCTCCGGGACAGTGACTTGACGAGTCGAGTGCTACTGGATATGAAGGAAGAGGACTCGAAAGAGATTAAGAACTGTCGTGTCTTGTAAGAGCTCGCATGATTATACCTGCCACTAACAACCCAGTGTAATGCAGAGGCACTTTCCTCCAACGTCGACCGAGCTGATTAGATAGCCGAGGTTCGGCCGCCAGGACGCCAAGACGACTTTTGGAGCCTTCAAGTTTCCATTATCGATGACCATCTCAAGTGCTTCAACAGGCATGAGCCAACTCATCCGCCGTCCAATGAAGTAGTTGTCGGTGGAATGGTCTTCAGCGCTCGTCTGCTGAATTTCAGCCGTGGCTATGCCACCCGCGCCGGCGGTCGCCTCAAGCCCACTCTGAGTCTTGACCAGGTATGAGCGCCGCCATATCCCAACTATCATTGCATCACATTTCGATACTGATGGAAGACTTGGGGGCGAGTAGTTTATCCAGAGAGGACGAGTCTTGTCTCTGTACCGCACCATCCTACGCGGGACCAAACGAATCGACAATCCGTCGACGAGAGCCGAGTCTCGAAAGTATGCGCGCGATGAATTCGAAAGACATCGCACCGTGACAGACGTGGTAAGGCCTCTGGACCAAGTGCATTCACCAAGCGGACTGCGGGCAGCTAATTCCGCATCACTAGTCTCACATCAGATACCTTCTCTCGACAGGCAAGACGGAATGGGAAGGGATGGAGAGGTATATCGATGGTATGTAGCACAATAGTTGTACATGGTGGCCGTTCTCCAGCGCTTGTCCGCCGCCTCAACCTCCAAGGCTCCTCCAAGGCTCCGTTTACGCCTCATCCCTCCATCCAAAACGCTGTATTGCTCTGTCTATTTTCGCGTGCATGCTTGCCCATGGTGCTCGATCCGCAGTCCTCGGGCGTTGTCCACATATCGTACAGTTCCTTCAGCCAAAAGCGCTATTCTCGTTATTCTCCGCCGTCCGTCTAACTTTGTCGCTGCTTGTGTCGGGGGTTTGCTTTGCAAATAATGTACAGGTATCCGTTGTGTCGCTTGCCGGCTTTCCGTCGGACGACCTAACGCGATAGATTGTCAGCACCGCAATATTCCCCGGAACCAGCAGCAGGAAGCCCTATAGCTTGCCCCGGAGCGCATCAATTGCTCCAATTCCAGGTGCCGCTTACCTTGCAGTGTTCACAACGCTTCTTGACCGAACTGTGGACCTTCATGCCTCGAGTCTGCTGCATCAAGCCGCTGCCGAGGACTCGCGAGATCGGCGCAGTCGAGCGGCCGGCGAAGAGGGACGGGACGGCGCCCATTGAGCTGCTGGCCTGGGTCGCAAAAGCTCCCAAGGCATTTCTGGGGTTGAAAGACCTCGCAGCCAGCGAAAAGGTGCGTAGAAAGGAGGCCATCGTGGTTGACTGTCGAACGACTCTGACCAAGAATTCTATTGGCGATGTCGAGGCGAGGTTTGCTTCACACGCCGAATCGCCGAATCACGTGGTGCTGGCTCCCCCAGAAAAAGTATACGGTCTAGCATGTCCCGTCGGGCCCCACTTGTTCGACTCGATAATTCCTAACAGCCAATCCTACAATACCAGTTTCACGACATCATGTTCATCGAGGTACGCCTTGTGCAAACTGAAAATCTCTCGGAAATCATTTGTTTCTACCTTATTTGTGCGCCTGATATCATTGAGTAGTCTATTATTCAGGCGTCTCGCAGGAACCAAAACGACGAAAACAAAGAACAATCTTTCCTATGGCCCTCCAACCCGTAAAATACTGATCAGGTCCCATAGACAGACCCATCAGTCCTGAAACCTGTGTTATTAAAAGAAGGCAACCTGAAAGCTATCCTTGTATCCCAACTTGTTGCAACACAGAAAAGGGGGTTCAACCTCGAACCTTTCTAGAGAAGCATGCGCCAGCCCACACGCAAGTCGTTCGCCAACCTAGACATGTCGGAACAAAGGATCAGCAGTAACCCTGGTTGTAGAAGAAGGCGTACTGATCCATTGCGGATGAGAAGTTCTTGCTCATTTGGCTAGACTCAAGATGAGTAGGCCGTCCGGCTTGTCTCTCATCGAAATGATCAGGTGAGCCTCCGTCTCGGCGGTGTCGCCCAAAAGCTCCGGGCCCCCAGCTCTTCTCAGGATAGAAAGAGTTGAGAAGAAGGGCCACGGTTCTGTTTGTATCGATGAGCAATGCCTGAAACATCGCGGTCTTGAAATCCCCCCGCAAAAGACCCTCCAGAGAAGGCAGGTTTTGGAGAGAGTCACTGTGCATTTTGTTGTTTCGGACCAACTCTCGTTCATACAGTGGTTGCCAGAGGCAACCCTCTGCGTTGATCTGCATGGTGGGCGGCGGCGAAGGCGCAATCTTTCTGGTCTTGAGGCGGAGCAAACCATGACCGTGATGATGAACAGGAGCATCTTGGTTGAATTCACGGGGCTTCCAGTCGGGGAAAAAGACATCCATCATGTCCTTCGCATCTTGCTTTCCGTGGTCGGCTTCGTTGTCGAGTAAGCAACGGAGCGTGCAAGCGGTGCAAATCCGAGTCAGTGGTCGCGATCTTCTGGATGCCATGCTGAAGAATTCTTCCAAGAACTCGTAACCGCAAGAGGAACAAAACAAAAGTGTCGTCCCCATCTCTTCACAGTAGTATCTAGGCCAGTCATTGCTGACGTTCTCGATGCCCATCCGTACCGCTTTCATCATGTCATACATTGCCTGCTTGACTGCATTCTTGTCCTTGGATTTGCAAGCAATCAGGTCTAGGTATCGATATAAGCCATCGAGAAAACACTGGATCTTTGGGGGCATCATCGGAAGGCTGGTCAAGTACTTGACGAAGGCGCCATTACGATCCATAAGTAGATCGAGCTTCATGTGGCGGGCCTTCAAGACTGCCTGTAAAACAATAGCCAGGACGCCTCTCTGGACGACATCATTCTTCTCGGCGCTCCATGTTAGTCCATAGGTCGCACAATGGCGTTTTTGGTCGCCTCTATAAGGTGTGCCGCAATGGTACCGGGGGTAAAAGTCGAATGCTTGAATAAGGGGCTGATCCTTGGACCGACTCTTGTTGACCTCGCTGATGAGATCCAGCAGACAAATAACGTCTCCAATGTGAAAGAGTGGACAGTTATAAATCCCCAACATCTTGACCTGAGGACAAGAGCGAAGGATAATCGCGACAATGCGGCGATCGACGATCGGCATGTTCTGCAGGTGCAGGACGCGGAGGAAGCTCTGTCTCGCGTAAGCGACGTTTACTATGCAATGTTAACGAATCATGAGTAGCTCCAGGAAGCATTTCACTTACGAAGCTTGAACGTTCCAAGCAAGGCCATTTGAGTCGACATGTAGTGGCGCTGGTGCTGTAGTGGCTCAACAACCTTTTCAATCATCGCGACCAGTTCCTCGGCCATTTCTCTCTGGCCCCCAACGTCTGGAAAGCTTCGGATTGAGTTGACTAGGTCCTTTCCATATTTCTCAGAATACCAAGTAACCTCATAACTGGGAGTTGATGCCTCTGCCTCCTGTCGAGCCCAGAACGGGGTGGCTGAACCACACTCGCTGTGGATCAGGTTAATTGCAGTAAGAACATTGTGCTTTGCTTTATACTCCCGTTCTAGGCAGTACTTCAGGGAAGGGTCCGTCCCAAATTCATGACGTGAGTAGTCAGGGTTGAGGACAAGGAGAACCCCCCCAGCAGGATCCTTTCGGAAACCTTGTCCCAAAAAGTCCCACACAGCCTGTAGCACGTTAGGGACGACCGCAGAACTGTTGTTCCGGAAGACTTCTTACCATGCCAGTGGATATTGCCGCCCATCCCTTGGGGTAGGCTACCGCAACAGTGTGTAATTGCTGGATGCCCTTCATAGCCAGTAACTCGCCCATGTTCTGACCATGAGGCTCCCATCCGGCAAACATCCCAAGAAGGCGGTTGGGAAGATCATCCAGCGAGAAGCTGGTCAGTCTCAGGTTCTACATTGGTTAGTGAACTTAACACGACAATGTAAGTGAGTTGAGTTTACCTGGATGAGGAATTTCGAGTCGACATATATGCCCTCGAATGTTTGTCCTTTTCCTTCAAGATACTTGGACTTGATAGGGCGCTTGCTGTCAATGGCAGCTTTGTCGAACCAAATTTCCACTTCCTTCTCGGCAGTTTTGTCTGACACGTGCCGATGAAAACCTTTGGCCTCCAGGCGTTTGTGGGAAGCCACGGCACTATACGGCTCGATGACTTGGGTGTGAAGTCAGCTTCTCAGTACAGTTTGGTAGTGAAACAAAGCCTGAACTTACAAGGTTGAGTTTGGACAACCTTCTTGTCGACGGGGCCGCGTCTTCTCGCCATGGTCTTGTTACGTTTGCGCTTAGAACGTCCGTTTCCTGACTTCTCTGGTTCAGGCTGTCGACCTTGTTCAGTAGGGGGCTGAGCGGCTGGGAGAACTTGTGCGTTTCGTGAAGGTTTCGGTCTTTTCGTGGTGTTAGCACCATGCTTGGGCTTTGTCTTCTTCGCCATGTTGAAGAACAGTATAAGACAGCTATAGATAATACGATGATAAGATATGCAGGAAGTGAAGGGATTCAAGCAGCTTGAGTAATGTGACGGCAATGAGGGCGAGAAGGGAAAGGTGTGAAGCATGAGGGGGCTCGAGAACGCGGAGTGAGGTGGTGAACCACTGCAAACAGGAGTTGATCGCCCAAGTTGCTTGTAGAAGGCAAACAACTGGGCTGCAAAAAGAGAGGGTACAGGGATTGAAGAAGCGAAAAACCACCTCGAGTAGTGAAATGGGAAGGATGAAATTATAGACGTAAGGTGAGGTTTAAAGGGCTAATAGGAGGAAGCTGCAGCGTGTTGTTGTTGCCGGTGAGTGCCGCTGGCGCTGTCTGCCTTCCAAGCCTAAAGGTACCTACTAAAGTACTACCTACAATCGAAGGTAAGGACGAAAAGTGACCTTGACCTATGACGAATAGGGGAAAAGATCTCACAGCAAGGAAAATTGAGGTTGCAAGGAGAAATCAATGCGCACTTAGCCAAATGATTACCTTGCTTGCCGCTCAATTGGCCAATCAAAAGAGCCAACCGCACTTCGCAACTCGGCAAGAAAGTAAAGAAGTTCCGGCGTAGAGTCTCGGCTCGGATGCTCGAACTTCGTAGGAGAGAAACCCGGGATCGTGAACGAGTTATACGAGAAGTAAAAGGTCGTTTTCCGAACCAAATGCTTGTACTTTCCTTTGGTTTCCTCGGGTGGAGTGTACTGGCTCGGCTGTATGTTCAGTTTTTGTTAGCTTTAGGATCGCTAGAGAGACGAGCAAAATAAGATCAGAAGGGCACTGAAGTAATCGAGCTCAAAGGCTCTCGCGTGACAAAAATGCAGGCTTCAACGGGTGGGGGGAAGTAGATTGCTTATGGAATCGCCAGAATCCAAGGCGCGATGGAAGCAAGACGAAGCTGTCGAGGATGAAAGAAAGGGGAGAAGTTCGCATCGTAGATTAACTTTCGTCCCAGCAGCCAATTTGAGAAGACGCGTGTTTGACGATGGCTGCAGTGAATGGGTGGCAAGAAAAAATGTTTAAAGCCTAATCCAAGAGACTGAGGGTTGTTTGAAGCCATGGCAGGTCGTGCTCTGGTCGTCTCTCCGTTGTCCTCGCATCATCCTCGCAATTCAAAAGCCAGAAAAGACACAACTACTTACCTGAAACGGTATCAAATGATGTAACTTGATGAGGCTTCGAAGAATTCCAAGGTGGAGAGAAAAACAAGGTCGGTTCTAAGCTGGGTGGTGATGCTCGAAGAGCCCAACGGAAGAGATTGATGGTTAGATGAAGATAAGCGGATATGAATCCCGAGAGATCTTGTCTAAGTATAGCACCAGCAGTGAATCACGATTGAAAAGACCCCCGGCTGAACGTGTACCAACAATAGGCGCAAGCGATGCAGCACGCTGCCAGACGATGACGAAGGTTAGGCAATGCAGATGTGTACCCCACTCGGAGAAGGAGAACCTTAGATCAGCTACTGAGTGCCGAACATGAGGCTTGAGTCGGTTGACAAGAGAAGAATGGGAGACTACTGGACTTTTGTGCAGTGATTCATGTTCAAGCTGGGAGAGGGCTACGCCATAGCACCTTGGAAAGAAGAACGAAAGGCTCATGGAACCGAAGGCGTAAGCGACTAAACGTTCAAGTTGCAATCGTGTCCAACCTGTTGCGTCTCTGCTTTGGATATGAGGCTTCAACAAGGTGCTGTAGTTCCTGTGTTGGGTGACCCCTAGCATGAACGAGACCGTGTTCAGATCAGACGTTTCCATGGAGAGAATGGTCTCCGAGGTCAAAGCTCCTATCTCCCCGTCTATCTGAAGACTGCAGTCGACAAAGCCTAGACATCACAAACTCTTGCGCCCCGATCCTTCATCTGTATTAATCCTTCAGTCTCCCTTCATTTTGCATACCTCATCCGTTCACGAAGCATCTAAGTCCGGTTATAGGCACTCGAGCTAACCCATGTGCTTCGCATAGGGCTATTCACGACGTCAAGCTCCAGCCATGAGTACTGCCCTACGAAGAAGCCGAGAATTCTATCCTCCATTCAGACTTTGGGTCGTTAAAACAGGGACTTGCGAGAGATACATAAAATCAGACAAACGATCCGCGGCCTCGACAACGATACATAGTGCAGCCAGCAGCGAGGAACAGCCCTAGATGATCCTCTACATCATCGATTTTTCACAGGTCAATTGTTGGTCCGGGAATATACCACGCTATATCACTATCTCAAAGTCACACATCTTAGATCCATGCAGACGAAAGACTGAGATTAGTTCCAGCATCGAAAGCACGCACGTCGATGATCTGTCAATATTTGATTCGAGGGGTTACCTGGTCTGATGCAACGTTCTTCAAGCCCTGCACCCGAATCTCTGATATCGAGCAAGCCCTAGTTGACAGTAAGAGGCGAATAACCGTCAGAGACACGCTGCGAAACCGTGAGGGACACCGAACATGACAGAACTGAGGGCGAGGTTTCCGGAAGTAAAGGTAGGCCAGTGAGTACTTCAAGACGTAGCTAGTGACGAGAAACATATCAGAGGTCGTACAGAAGGCAATGTGGATTTGTGCTCGCAGGAACTCGACCGAAAGGCACAGCACCGATCTATCAAGGTGAACAACAACCTTATGTGGAGCATTCGATAATACAACCTCTGCGGCGGAGATGCGCAGTAAGTCACGTTGAAAACAGCCTCGGACGCGGAACGTAGCATTAACACTTCAAGAAACTTGAGTACCTTTGGAAAAGGGGCCCGGACTAGTCAACTCGTTTAACGAATTGGAACACCTGAGGTTAGCAAAGCGTGAGATACAGGAAGTCTGCGGACCAGGTCGGCATATCAACCTCGACCGTATCGTCAGCTACATTGGCATTGCATCACCGCCGTCCATGATGAGGCCAATTACGTAGTAGAACCCCAACACTTTGAAAGGCGCTACCCGTGGAGATAGATATATTTGCTAGTACTGCAGGAGAATGCCGATAATCACTCGTCGAATCAACCTTGTTAGTCCAGGTTCACCATATCTGCGACCTATCGTGCAATACGTATTGCTGATGATAGGTTGAGCTGCAGTTGACGACACGCCCGACCAAGACTGACTCAAGCCAAGCCTAGTCGCGTGTACCAAAGCTCCTTGCCGGACGCCTCTCAAGACCCAAGGTCTGTCCCTAGACACCATCAGCAACGAGGAGGGTTTGAGTCTTGGGGGACAAGCTGAGGCGGGATCCTCGGGGCAGAGGGAAGGGGGGCCACATGGACGGGCACATGCACATGGCCTCGTTGTGCAAGGGAGCGGGGCCTGCATGAACGTTTCTGCTCGACGAAGGCGCCATGAAACCAAGGGACGGGAGGCTGACTTCATTGTTGTGTTTTGTCCTGATAAGAGCGGCGATCGACAGAGTGTGGGTTGGTGGGGATGGGTACAGTACTAACCGCCGAGCAACACAGCGGCATGTGTGACGAGAGCTTTTGGGGCATTGTGCAGTGGATTGGGCATTGCGCGCATGAGCACGAGACCAAAAAAGAGTCTTGCTTGCTCTCCCAGTGATGCGCCAATAGTAACAGTGCCCAACTCGATGGCAGATGGACCAGGGATGGGAATGCTGCCGAAGACACTGGAGAACTCTACAGCTTGGAGTGGAAGTCGGACATGAGCGCCATGGCTTGAGAAACAGAGTAGCAGTGTAATAAATCAACCCATCGGTTAGATCGTGCGTTCGTACAACGAACTACGAGCGTGCTTCAAGCCAGTAGCTAAGTCTACAGTAAGGGTAACACCAACTTGAGGTCATATATTATGCACGAACATTCGCACACGATAAGAACCAAAACGGGTGTTGCAAAAGCCAAGAAGGGTTGCCAAACGTACTGCACGAGGCATGTTACGTCGTCCCTCTTCTGAACCCTTGCCTCTAATTCTCCCGCTGTTCCCGAACTGACGCCATTGTGGCAGAGAGAGTACTCAGGTTTCTTTCGGGATCGCCATGCTGTTGACGTGGAATGATAAGGTAAGGTCCAGGGAAGCAACCCTGAACACTTGGACGGTAAATCAGGTGATTGGAAACGGAACGGTAGGCGTGCGAGAGTTACCGTTGCGACAAAGCTCGGAACAAAGCTTACGAGAGACCTTCAAGGAACGGGGGTGGAGAATACTGGAGACCATCGCAGCCTTTTGGCCGATCATTCCCAGCCGTTCCAGCCATGATGGGGGTCATGTGGTGTTCACAAGCTTGGAGAATCACGAGGCACATCATAATGACTTACAGCACAGCACCGTAGGAGCGCGGATTGCGAGACGGCACCAGAGATAAGTGGATTCGACTGGAGACTCCAGCGTGGTTGGTGTAGGGTACGTCGTACGGTTGCATCGACTGGCTGTCAGGCCGACCATGTCTCTTGTTTTGTTGACGGGTTAGCAACCGAAACGGTCGTCGGTCAATTTCATCGAGTACAGTACTGTCGCGGACTGATGATAGCAATACTGTACGGTATCATCAGTTCGGAAGTCTCGGGGGTGATTGGTAGAGGCTCGGCAGAAGTCATCGAGATGCAACCAGCTGATACACAACACATTGATAAGTCGCATTTTATTTGTCCGCCCGGCGTTGCAGACTAGCGCGGTATCAGACAGATAAAGTCCAGCCGCAAGTGGCTAATGAGAGGCGGCGAGTCGAAACGAGAAAAGCCCACAGGGCTCAAAAAGGCTAACGTTGGGCTTGTGTGTTTGGTCGAGTTCGTGAAATGAGAAGCGCAGGGTCCAATTTCCAGAGCCGACGAGGGCTAGGTACCATCGGATCGGCTCTCGTCCCAGGGGGTGGTACCAGTAAAAATCATCAACAGAAACACAACAAAAAGTCGGTGTGGTGGCGTACGTGCCAAAGGAGCCGATATGGACACAACTACTGTACTAATCCAGGTCGTGGCCGAGCTCCTAGAGAGCGTTACAGTACAACTTTGCTGGTGTGATGAATGATCTTCGCCGCAAGTTCACGGCCTCCCCTGTGTCGACAGATGGCATGGCACCAAAAGAAGGCGCCAAAAGCCAAAAGACCGCAGGGATCTAGGCGTGGTCCCACAAGCCGGAATCAAAGCCTTGGCTTTGTGGTTAAGCTGACGGGGCCGGTGGATCTCGATTGATTGCCCACCAGAGCAGCCGTGGACCGTGTACGGTGATCGCGGTCGTGCACTGTTGGGAACGCACTCGGAACCATTTGTGCTATCTTTTCGGTGGCGGCAGAATCGCAAGCCAGTGCATCAACGGTGAGAGCGTACGGTCACAGGAAGAGATCGGAAGCGATCAAAGCAAGGCGCCTCGCCTCGGAGGGGCAAAATCGAAGGAATAGAAGGGTCCAGAAAGGCAGGCAAAACGACGGAGGCTCTTCTTCAGAATACTCCCCAGCTGGTCTGCCGTTGCCACCTAGTTGGCTTCAGAGACTTGCCATGTCCTTGCGTTGATCCGCCGACCGAGATACAGTATGTACTGACTGTCTCACGAAGGAGAGGCCTAGCTTGAGAGCAAGATCAATAGCCGCGCGAGGTCGTGGCCGTATTGGGGATGCTCGAGTCAAGGGAATGAAGGAATGAATATCGAGAGCCGTAGTCTCGAAGCCGTTACTTACAGCCGAACAGAGGCTCAATAACTGGAAACGGACCGGAACTGGTTTGAGGCCACGGCTCTGGTTCGCCTCCTAGACCCGAACAAGTCAAAGCATCCAGAGCCACTATTCTCGACTTGGCCAAGAGGGCGGTCGGGCCTTCGAGTCACCTGGCTCCAAGGTGAGGGAGAGGCGCGATGGTGTGAGCCATGGCTGGGGGGAGGGGGCTGCTTGAACTGGGGCTGACCCCAGAAGCCGGCTGTGGCATCGCGGGATTGCAAGTACTACCTAGTATGTAATGCGATGTGCTTTGTCTTTGTGAATGGGTGTATAACTTGACGGACTGACGGATATGGAGAAGGTTGTGTGTGCAATAGAGTGCATTCAGGGTTCCAGGCGTTGCCACCAAGGTTGCATGTGTATTTTTTGAGAGCGCGTGGCCCATCGCGCATCGTGATGCTCGTGTGCTCCCGCCTCGAGCTGCATTCTGCAGATTATGCATGAGATCAAAGTTCAAACCGACGAATGAGGCCCGTAGACTCGACGAAATGCGAGACTAATAATACAAACCTCAAAGCCAGGTGCGCATCAGTGCTATCTTTGGCATCGCCGGACAGCCAAGCTCGAGCCTACAGTAAACGTCCAAGGAACCTTCTTAGCAGCATGGAACCGACAGGGCAGGGTACTGTACCTTTATGGAGCCTCAGCACTCTGTCCCTTGCCTTAGCTGAGATGAGCGCACCGTATTGATTGATTCGTCGGCGTATTACAACTTAGTGCGCTTTGCGGGACCTTGTTGATTAAGCCGTTGCCGCTAGCGCTCCCATAAGGCCATGGCCAACTCACTTCAGTCCGAGTACAGTGCAGCACACATTGCTTGGATTTGAGGCTGCATGATATGGAAAAGTCAAGATAATGATCAATAGGTTTGAAACTGTCAAGGTCTCAAACATTTACAACCCTTGCTCTGTGGCACGCATTTCCTGCAACAGGTTTGGCCGATGGCGGGATCCACGGTCACCAAGAAGGTGATGGAGGGTTGATGCGCAAGGCTACTGGATGGAAACAGTCTGCCAGAGGATGGACGCTTCTGGCTACGGTGGAAGCGTGACCTGACATGACATGGCCTGACCTGACGCTTGCGTTGCTATCCTCATGCAGTGGCAAGATGTGCATTCCGCTAGAATCGGGGCATGAAACGCCCTTTGAGTCATTGTGCAGCGGCTCTTGAGGCCGTACGGCAATCACAGGATCCTGTTGCAGCCCACGCCGGCACACGGGAGTCTCGGGGCATCGTGGTAGCCGTGTGCGGCGCCTGGGCCTGCTCAGGTGGCGCAAGGAGTAGTAGACGCAGCCAAAGACGTCCAAGACACAGGATGAGGATGGCCGAGGACGTTGCATCAACAGGTCAGCCAGCGTCGCAGAAGAATTGGCGGCAACCTGCTACGCAGCGTCAGGACCGACGTGTCGAAACGGGTGCTGGTGCTCCCCTGAAGTAATATTATTTCATTTTTATTGAAATGGCGATCCACCAAAACCCACGGCCAAGGTGGTTAATGTTGACTACCCTGGCACGGTTCACTTGTCGGCACTGGTCTCAAGCGAGGTAACCAGGAACAGGGTCCCAGGTCGGCTGTTTGGATGGTCCACGACCGCAAGCTGCAGTGCAAGGGGGGGTTCGACAAGGGCCCGGACACCAGGGGGAAAAGGGATATTGGAGGCTGATCGCTCGTGTTGATTGGGCTTGCTGGGACGGGCAGATTATTATTAGGTACGTACGATAACATGTTTTGATCCATCCCGTGGGAGAGACATGGCTCAAGAATGGGTGAGAAACGGCTGGACGACGAGACATGCGGCCAGAGAAACGAGACTTGTGGCTTTGGCAGCACATGGCCCTGATACATACACAAAACTGCCAAATAACAAAACGAATGCTCGAATAATGTGGGGATGGGTGCGCGCAACTTTGGGAGGCTGTCGATTGGGCGAATTGTGAGCTTGAAGTCCGATATTGACTGTCGTGTCAAGACCCCCCCGCCCCGGGACTAAAAGAATACTACAGTCAGTGGACGACCACCGAGATTGGTTCCCTGTTTCTACTCTCTTCCTCCATCAAAGATCCGCTCGAGTCAGAGCGGGAGATGGAGCGACCAGTAGCGCATACAGCATCTGTGTCGCCTCGGTGCGATCTCTGTCGGGGTCACGGCCGAGAATGAGGACAGACCGTGGATGAGGGAGGGTCTCGAGCGGTTCCATAATGGGTTTGATCGCCCAGGTGGTAGTGGCGGTAGCGTATGAAGGTCTGCACAGGCCAGCATGTGAAGCCTGCGAGCCTGGTTCCGCTCCGTATCCTGCTGTTGCTGCGATGGAGATGTCGAAATTGAGACCAGGGAAAACCGACAACTGGAGGCAGCGAAGAAAGGGGTTCGACGGGCCGGAAGTGCCCGTTAAGGCCAGGGCAAACGACACCGTCGAGGAGGATTGTACAGGTTTTTCATCTACTTCTACTTAACTATGTGTCAGAGAGCCAAGATGGTCGACAGCAGAATCAAGAGGCTAGGACGAAGATTTCCTGCCGGCAGTTTCCCATCCCGAGATGACTTGATCTGGCAGAGGCGACGGAAAGCAAGACGCTGATGAATATCGACGCCTGTGAAGGAAAGGTACGTGTCGCTACGTGGGCCCGAGATGTGCTGCTAGACTGCAATTTTGCCCGCGGCTAGCGCTGGGTCTTTTCTTACAGCCCACTGGCAGGGTTGGCTCCACTGACGGCCGGCAGGTTTGAACGGGGCCACGGGGCGTCTGTAATTTCAGGCCCACTCGTTTAATGCAGCACGGGCCAGGGCCTCACCCAGCAACAACAAGGAAGGGAAAAGGGAAAGATTTCAGCATAGCAAGTAGAGTCTCGGAGAGAAGAGGGGACCGGAGAAGAGAGTCATGCATACAACAATGGAGGGGCTGATAATCTTTTTTGTTGCTGGGAAACCACCAAGAACAGTGCAAAAAAAGGCCTGCATCAAGCCAGGGGTTGGAAAACTGTGCATTGAATTGAGGCTCTTTGGACGTTGAGGCGACGATCCATGGCCGGCGCTGTGCCCTGTAAATGCCGGCGTATTGACGTGATAATGGCCAGTTACCTGACGCACGCCCGTGAGCAGAGTTATCTGCTGGCTGTAGCCATAGCGCCTATTGATACGGGGGGCTTTAGGGGACTTGAGCTCAGCAGCCGCAATCAGGGGCCCTTGCTTTGAGAATCTGAACGAGGACAGACGGGCAGAGGAACCTACGTACCTACTGAGGCAAGGTAGCGAGAACGAAGGAATACTACTATCGCGTCCAGATATCAGCAGAAGCCTTCAAACTCTCTGCAGCAGTTTACAATCTTGTCCTTGCAGCGGTATCTCCAGCAGAGTTCCATCTCAGGGTTGCAGGCCCACAGGAGGGAGAGCCAGCTAACACAACGCACGCTCCCCAAGACAGTAAAAGCCAAATGGTAATTACCTACCTACTACCTTACGTACTGTGTACGGATACTGCCCGCACAAACAAACGCCGAGCCGAGAAGAGGATGAACGCCATGAACAATACTACTGTAACTACCACCTGGGACCAACAACAGCAGCCACAATCATCCGGAGGCAAAGGCTCTCTCATCAAGTAAAGGGAGTCTGGGTTCCCACACTAGGCTCTGAGTCACTAAAAACCCACTGATAACCCAAGTACTAGAGGCTACGTAGACCTAAGCTCTAGGTGCCTTAGGCGAACCCCCCCGCCTCCCCTCCGAATTAGTCAATTTGACTGCTGTCACAGACCTGTCCTTTAT